>CABFPE010000359.1:478510-494794 GCA_900660155.1 Hofstenia miamia
TTTGAATCATGATTAAGTTCTTCAGCATTTTTTTCCATTATGTTCTTAACAAGCTTCAGTCCGTATAATCGTCAACCTCTGATGTTGTGCATGGCGCACCTACAAAGAAATCACATAAATGTTTAATATTTCTTAGCAGGCTTGGTTAATTGTTAAACAATGTGTACAAATTGCTTTGTTAGTAAAAGGCAACACTAGTAGAAATAGGGCTAAAACAATAAAAAACTCAATAATGGTATTTTATTTGTATTTCATTTGATTTGTTTGTCTTTGAAGAAAAATAAATTTTTAAATTGAATTTATTATTTTAAAAAAAGACATTTGTGAGATATGGGCCTGGTTGGTTTTTCCCGTGATTAGCACTAAAGAGCACGTCTCCAATTCTACTCATGAGACTTTATGTAGTATTGGTGTCCATTTATACATTCATATTATAATTGACACACAAAGAATGTTGAAGTCTATAGGGATAAGTCTAAAATATTCTTAAAAAATTTAGTTACAACTTAGAGTGGATATGGCATATATTTCTTCACTACATAGGCTCTACGGCTTTATAGTCGGCCTGAAATTTCATAACGTGTCGGCCAGGATTGTAGGCCTGTTTTTTATTTTACAAAGGAAATGCTTTAATTTTTCGGTTTATTAAACCAAATCGACAACCTGAAATCGAAAAACTGAAAGTAATTTTTAGATAAGAATATGTTATGTAAAACTTGAATATGCAAATGAAATTTTTCAACATATTGTTTATATATTTAATATTATTAAGCTTAACTGCGCAAAACTGTCTAATTTGCCAAATATTGGATCACAATGCAGAGACAGAAGTAATTTCACAGTGAAATATGAGTGGATTACGTAGAGCTTGATCGGGAAACGAGTTCACTGACTGCCTTATCAACAGAACCCAGGCAAGAATCAATAGGGCTGAAACCACTGTATAATAACCAGGCTTAACTGCGATTTACTGTCCAATTTTACAAATGTTCTGCTTATTCTACTATTGGATCAAAATGCAAGTTCTAAGAGTCAGGAAACTGCTTTTGGATTATTAGATAAAATGATGGAAATGGGTTCAAACAAATTTTCAAGGTCATTGCATTCATGATTATAATTTTACTTTGTTGCATTTCTTGAAAGACCCATACCACAACGATATAGCTTAAACAAAGAAGCTATACACTATGCAGAGAAAGCTAGCTGAATAGATTTTGAATAAAATTTCCATTAAAGTCCTTTCACTACACTGTAGAATGACACAATTATGCTGTACTGCTTTGTTAGTTTGGCTTAAATTATGTCTCTTCGTTACGAGCTATTGACTAGTTGGTTTGATTTTCCTGAATGTTGGGGAAAATCTGTTAATTCTACACAAAACTTAAGCTTTATGTATATTTGCTTTGAATTAAGGTTTACCTCATTCATGGTCACTTCAGCCGGATGAATTAGTTATCGAAGGTGTGGTTTCCTTAATAACATGCGTTTGTAAGAGTCTCTGCTCATTCTAATCTCGATTTAGATAATGAAAACCATGTTCGAATTTAGTAAAAATTGTTTTAGTAATTCAAATTCATTTAGGTTTTGTCCATGTGTATTTCTCTATTTGTTGGCAACTGTTCCTCCAATGTGGTATATAGAGATCGTAAGAATCAATTATAGGAACTCGTGCATTAATTTGAAAGGACATCCATGCCAAAGCTCTGCAGAGGTATCTGCCTGTAAAAATATTGTAAATATTTTTTCAATTCCCTTGACAAGTTGGGGCTAATTATGAACCAATAGAAAAATTAGTTAAAACAATTTTGCTTACTAACAGTAGATGAAAGCAATATAAATGTCTATCATTTAGAGTTTGCCATCATTTAATCTGAATTTTCAAATTTAATCAATTTAGATTAAAATGATTTTTGCTTATATATGATAATTAGTGTATAAATCACAAGACCTGCAATTATATTTAAATATTTTAGACCTTTACTTTTCATAGTAGTATAATATTCATGAATATATTAATGCATAATTTCTTTGTGTTATTATGATTTAATCTATCAAAAATAGAAATGAAGAAAACCTTGTATGTTTCAGAATTTAAGGATTGTAGAAAGCAGATACTGATAAAATGGATGCATAAATTATATAAAAAGCTACTAATTCTGAGACTACTGTAAAAAGAAATCTTAGATAAGTTTCTAATTGATCTTCAAATTAACTATTGTAAAAGTTTCATTTGTTTACTGAAGTATACTAAACCTCATTGAAAACGTTGTCAAGGCGTCTTTCAATACTTATTTCTATATAGGTAACCAATCCTTTGCAGTAAATATTGACATACTAGTATCTATCTAAATTTTCTATACTAAGCTCTATGCAAGTCAACAAAAAAATCCTTTATTTAAATATTGATTTCATTCCATGTCCTTTAACACCATATATTTTGGAAGTGCTGAGCAATGAGAGTTATAATGAAACATATGCTTGTTAAATTATTCTCACAGGCAGATCTCAACAACTTTGCGAGGAAATTTAGTTGGACAAAGGAATTGAGTGAGTGGCCGGCTTCCTGTTTCCAAGAACAAAATTTTGTTGAAATTGGTATTAAAATTTAAATTTTCAGGAAGTGTTGTATTAATTTTTTTCAGTTTTTAAGTGTGGAAATAGAAATGTGCTACTGCAATTTTATGTTTTCACTTTTTGAGATACTGGCTGTGAACACAGTCCCAATGAGTACGCTTTGTGTTCCTGTTACCTATTCAGTTATTATGCTCAAAATCTATGAAAAAAGAAATTCTAACCAAAATCAAATACATAGAACACAAATATCTACTATGTGCCGACCTTAAGGATTGCAGAGGTTTCACAAAATAACGTTGTCCCTCGTGCATTTGGAAAAGTAGATATCGTAACCAGCACTATATATCAAAAGATTGTTGTTAACTAGTGCGTAAATGACTTTAAACGCAAAATATAAGCGCACTTTCTAAGAACTATACGCACTTGCAAAGACTTAACAGCAGTGTTTTAAGCAGTGTTAATGGTTAGTAAAGAAATTTTTTTGAAAATGGAAGGGAAATTTGAACTTTATCATGAAAATATTTAAAATTTAATGGTAACATTGCATCTAGTTGATAAAACAATAAAATTTTTACAATAATATCATGTTTTATTATATGTTCCTCAATACAAGATCGTAATTTCATATCCTAAAACATTGCGTTATTATCTTAAAACGCACATCTGTAAAGCACATTTAAGAAAATCAACGACTTGCAAAAACTTAAAAGATGCATTTTAATGCTTAATGAACTTTTAAAGTTAATACCAAAACTAAAGAGAACACTTATTCCTTCAGAAAATATCATTTTACTATCAATACATTTAAAATAAGCTTGTCTAAACAATTTTTAAAGCTATCTATAAAAATAGACAAGTTTCCTATGCGTACGAGGGCTAAAGCATAGCAAGGCGTCTACATTGAGTCATAACTTTACAAGTTAATGTTAAATGGTAATTTCAGGAAACTTATGAATGACAGCGAGCAAAAAATCATTTTGCCATGTCATTAAGGGTAGTTGGTCAGAACAGAAAACCAGAGTACAGATTAATAATTGACGGGCTTTTGAGGAATTGTAAGGCTATGGGATAAGAAATGTCCTTAAAAGTCATTTTTTGAACTTGCAAAGTGACTTATTCTCGAAAATCTCTTTGATGTTAGTAATGAGCATGGGAAGCAATTTCACAAGTGAATTGCCACAGAGAGTATGCTATGAGGGCAAATGTACTGTGATTCTGAGGCTGACAACTGCTGTGACTTAATGAGAAGGAGGGAAAAACAGATTTACTATTTTATATTACATTTTCAGTAAAGGCCCCTATGACTATAGTTCAAATTTACTCGGAAACTACAAATATCAATAAAACAAATATAAGATTTGAAATCAGTGCATTCAAGTTGACTATAATTTGTTAAAATAGTTCTGTTCAAAAGTTGAAATGTCTGCATTTGTGTACCTTCGATAGTCGGATGTATGAATGCAAGAATCAGTTAGTTGTAGTCTTTAATTTGATGTTTATTTTTCTTAAATTATGCCGTTTGGCGTTTAGCTAATAAGAGAAACCGTTTTTACTGAACTCACCAATAAATATATTACTTGCTACAAAATTTCAATTTCCAAGTAAATACAATAGCAAATTTCTCCCAATGTTGATATTGAGCTCATACTGCTTAATTCTCCCAACTATCTACATAGACAAAGTAGTTATAATTTACTCTCACATTAATTTTCGACATGTTGACCTTTGTGTCCTTGAAGGGATACACAATGATATCATCAAAGATATTTTTCATTCAGGTGTCTATTGAAATATACTAGTTCCCAGCATTGTGGCTGTTGATATGGAAATTTCGCATCAAATCAAATCAGCAGACTGTTGTTAATTGATATCAACTGACACCCAACATAATAAAACTGGAGCAAGATACTAAATACATATGCTATAATAAGTCAAAAAATTAAAGGTGAATAGTAAAAAGTTCAAACTGAAAGAATTGTACGATATTCCATTGCCTTAAATCGATGTAAATTAATACAATGTTCATATACTCAGCAGTATTCGGTATGCAAAACTTAAGTGCATGTAGATGACTTTACTTCATTGTTTGCTTTTAACAAACTGTAATGTTAATAAAATAACATTTCCATCCCCTTACGTTCTCCCAAAATTTAAAAAACAAATAAGTAGGTGGATACCATCTTCCTGAGTCCCCTGAGAATGCCACCCTGCCTATTACTAGGCTACTACAATGCATTATAATTTCTCCTTTATGGCTTTGTGCTCTACGCAGACTATGAATAACAATATAACAACCAAACGTTATACCTTAATGCTGTGCAATGTATTAATGATAAAATAAGTAGGTGGATACCATCTTCCTGAGTCCCCTGAGAATGCCACCCTGCCTATTACTAGGCTACTACAATGCATTATAATTTCTCCTTTATGGCTTTGTGCTCTACGCAGACTATGAATAACAATATAACAACCAAACGTTATAACTTAATGCTGTGCAATGTATTAATGATAAAATATTTTAGTATGACTAAGCTGGTTAAATTGTTAACATTTCCGCAACCTTTGGAAACAAAATAACCAAGAAGTTATTGCAGTCATTTTAATATTGAATTTTGGAAACGAAACATACTTTGGCAACCTATTAACCAGAAATAACTGCTTTGTTACCAAATTACGAAAACTCTCCAAAATGTCACCTAAAATGCTATTGGGGAAAACCTTTTAAGTACAAATATCACAGTATTCTAAACAAAAAAGTGCGCCTTTAACATAAACTATTTAGAATGAGCATGGACAGACCATGCATCAAATTATGCTTCTGGTGTTAATAATTGGACGTTGGCTTCTTCCCAGAGGAAATGTTTCCCGGGACCAACTTTCTCAACTTTTAATAGCATATCTTAGTGCAGCAGCAGATATTTTGGATCTGCTTTCCATTATTGAAGTTGAACGCTTTAGAAAAAATCCAGGTTTATCAACCGCAGCCCTCTCTATTTGGACAATTAGTTTGCTTCAGGTGAGAATATATCATAATAATTTACATATGCAATTATCTAAAAATACTTGTATCATGTGAGACATTTCTAAATACTATTTTACATAAGTAGCATACCAATTGCTATCTTCAGAATAATCAATAATATCAATGACAATGTATTTTCGGTAAATATTCTATTAATTTTTCAAAAATGTGCCCACTAATAATTCAGTAGTATATTCATAAAAAACTAGGTTCATATAATTATCAGTTAAATGTTTTCTTCAATTTCTTTCTTTTGACGTGTGCTGTTCCTACTTCCTTGAGAGAATATATTGTGTTTTATTTTCATCTTTTGTCTGCTACTAATAAGAATGTAATTCCAACACAATTCAATTGCTTGTTTCAGAGGTGTATCTGTTCTGAGGTATACATGTTAGTTAAATATTATTCTCTCAAAGTATATTGAAGGTAGTTGATCATAAAGTAGAAAAGGTATGTTTTCAAAAACACGAATTGAACCTGCAGGTTTCACAACAGAAACAAAGTTTTTCACTTTTGCAGCTGATACATTCCCTAACACACACAATATCAAATTGCAATCAGCAAATTTGCAGAACCCTGCCACCAATCACATCTTGTCAACCCAATACAAATCCAAGACTGCGGAAACTCTCTGTTGAGATGTTCTCTTCAGCGAAGTGTTTTACAAACCTAAGCAGAATTTTTCGAGCACTGGCGACCGAGAATGGGATCCCATGCTTCGTCATGCCCATTGAATGAAAAAGAGAGAGAGATTGTAAGGAAAATTTTTCTCCATTCTGGAAGCTCGATGCTTTATTAAATAATCACGAATGCTATGTAGGTTATGAACTACTTCACGTCTGTTTGGCACAAAATGACTTATTGGGTGATTTTCGTTCTGTTGGATTTCTTGCAATAGTTTAGCACAGCAGGAATTTCGGTGATCACTAAGAGACGACATTTGCTGTAAGGCATGCTGTTTCATAGTCAATATTTGGAAAAATTATCCGTAAGGCACACTTTTGAATGCGTTTCAAATCTTTTGATTGATCTTGAGTTATCGCATTGTGACTAGCATTCTAAAATGGGCGGATTAACGATGTGTAGATTTGGATTAGATGAGATGTTGGAGTACCAAACCTTTTAAGAATTTGGAAGAAATGCTTTTTTAAGCATCTCTATAGTATTGATTGAACTTGTTAAATAGTATTGTAACATATTTGCTCTTCATACTGCAAGTCAATATTATGCAGTGGACAAATAGTCATTTCTTTCGTTTTCATCAGATTAAGTTGCATAAGCCTTTGATTAACCCAGTATTCCACACTCAGAAGTGACATTTCAGATTTCGATGGAGTACCACGCAAGCAATCTTCCCAGACTTTCAAATTATCTGCAAATTTAACCCTGTTGGGCCAAAATGTCATTAACGAGTCTACAAAAAGTACAAAAAGTCACGAGCAAAGCTTGGTTCCTTAAGGTACTCCGGCGTTTAACGTATTCCTCAATGACATTGTTCCACAAGGTAAACGAATTCTGACGATTGAATGAGAAGTTTATGATCCAGTTGCATGCATAGCTGCTAATGTTAATTTCTCGAAGTCTGTTAATGAGTATTGGATGGCTAAGCAAATCAAAACCCTTTCTGAAGTCAATATTATCTGATCACACAAGAAACCCTTTTCTTTCTTGGAGAATATCTGCAATGAACTTACGTTTGTATGAGTGCCTTATTCTTTATTGACATGCCTTCTCAGAGGAAATGGTCTGAAGTTCTCTATAGCGTCTAACAATTGCACTCTCATAGTTTGAAAGTTTCTTATACTTTCGGGATATCTAAACAACTCTAGCCAATTTACTCCAACAAAATAGGGTCATTTTCCACTATTGTTTTATTGTTGTAAAAGTTTACTACGTTGTTTGGATTGTATTAAGTGATTCGGAGCACTTATCCCTGAGCCCATTGCCACTCTAGCGGCTCCGATGCTTTTTGAAAAACCCATACGTTAATTAATTATGAATGCAATAGAAATGTAACACTGATGCAAAATAAATCTGTAGAAAACAATATTATGGAAGTATATTTCAGTTTCTTCATATTTCAATATGTTCATATAAAAACAATCTATTTTTTAATCATTTGATCACTAATGATAAGTTTGTTGAAAAGCTAGGAGTCTTGATAATATCTCAATTAAAGGAAATTGAAAACTACCCTATTTATGCTATATTTTGGCCTCATGGATTCTGGATGAACACAAAACATCCGCTTACATTAACATCAAAATAGAATTAGATGTTTGCGTAAAATTATAAAATTTATTTGAGGATTTTTGGTGTCTACAGCATAATACAATTTCCGATTCCTAAATTCAATGACCTATTTAGTCATTTTTATGCTAATTCCTAAACTATGGTTTCTATTATGAAAATAACCTCAAATTAACCAAAAACACTGAAAAAAATAATCATCTAAGAAACAAATATTTTTTCTCACACCGTGTAATCAATAATGGTCCCGATAAATGAGAAGCTAGTAGGTTCAGTTTTGGTGAAGATGGTAAATCTCAAAACTATTTTCATCACCAACCTGAAACTTAAACAATACTAATGAGCAAGTCTCAAATCCATTCAGTTCGAAAATATTGAATAGGTCAAAATGACCTTAAGAAGTCTTTGCTTGCTTCATTATTCATTCAGCAAAAACACTAGAAAGCAAATATAATTTCAATTATGCTGATAATCTCGTTGAATTTGCTATTTGCTTATAAGTGTCTTCATACAAGATTCCCCATTTCTAATTTTCAGATTTGTCATAATGTTTAAGTTTGAAATTATGAGTGATACTGTTATTTACTATACTGGATTTATATATTCATTTGTTTTCTTCTTCAGTTTACTTTCAGTAAATTCATTTTACATTTCTTTTGACTTTTATTTTATTAAAGTGTTGTGTTTGTAAATTCATACATATAGTTAAAGAGCGCCTAGACGTGGAACAGATTGAATGGCACGTCCTCTTAACAGGCTTAGGTATATGGCTAGGAGTTTTTGTTAAACTGCATTTCATTCACTATTAAAATTGATTATTATTGCTGTCACCTAAATTTCGAAAAATGAGGATTGGACAGAGTTTAGGTTTTTGACTTTGCACGTAGGTTTCACTCACTTCACCCAAGAGTTAGGGATTCTTTATTCTTTATCTAATTAGGGCTCTAGTCTTAAACAACTCTTTCAAAAGGTTTTCTGTATCAGGTCAGCCAAGTGTGACCACTCTTCCTCGTCACAATCTCCTGTTTACTTTTACTTTGACTTTTACTAGATAGGGTACTATAGCAGGAGGAGTTGATTATTAAACTGTAGCTTTAGTAAATCCAGTTTCAAATCAAAACCCTAAATAGATAAGATATTGGGACTGCTTGATGATTTTATACTGATGCGTGTTAGAGATTTACAAAGAATAATTACTAATAACTCATGTTACAAATAGACCTTATATTTAATTAATGCATTATGTGTATAAATTTCAAACTTTCCATCAAAAATGAATTTTAACAAATTCAAATTTAAGGGTAGTCATTTTCATCTCAATTTTCATTTCAATTATTTTCCATGAGCAAGTTTAAATATATTTACAATTTTCTGTAGAAAAGTTAACAGACATATTTATAGTAGTTTTTAGTTCTGCTTGGTGAAAACGCAAACATTAGTCCCATTAACAGAAGTTCAAATTCGGAAAACCACTTCAAATTATAATGTTCCGATCATTTTTCAACCCAAATGCAAAGAAGAAAAGTTCCTAGCCTACATTTCGAAAACGAAGCTGGCCTCAACAGAGGCCTGGTCTCTGCTTATAAGTCTTTTCATGCAAGATGCCCCATTTCTAATTTTCAGATTGGTCATAATGTTTAAGTTTGCAATTATGAGTGATACTGTTATTTACTATACTGGAAAGAACATAGTGCTGGTGTTCTTGGAGATATATCGGTTCATTATTATAATTAGGAGCAAGGCTGAGACAAAAATATAGAAAATACTGCATCTATTTTGTAAAAAGCTTAAACAATGTGAAAATATAATAATTATTCCATTCTGAATTTGAACTGTTTCTATTCTATTATACTAATACATTATGTACATGCATATTGAATTGTTGTTCATCAATTTTGATGCCTTGCTTAATGAAAGAAAACAACTTAAAAATATGTATTAGTAAAGGAATTGAAACATAATCCTTCAAATACTCCAACAAATATGTCCTAATTTCACATTTTCTAAACTATTGAATATAGTTAATGCATAGTTGATTTGTAGGTGTGCAGTACCTATACATATGAATATGTTTAATATTTAATAAATTATGTATATTACAAATTTCGAGCAATTCATGTGACACAACAATTTAGGAAGTCAAATTTTTAGATTTTGTATATTTTTGTATTTTTTGTGGATTTCGTACTGTTCTTATTGACACTTTTATGTTAAAACCTTTTGGTCCTACTATACTGTGATCAGATAGGGTAGTGATCTATGCTACTAAGAACTTTACATGTTAAATATTTTAGCCAGCAATAAATTTTTAAGTTTACACATGGTGGGTACACAATAGTTTAACGTAATTGCCTCAATTATATATCGCTAAAATTTTAGTACGGCTTCTGTAAAATATTTAAATTTTAAAAACATTGAAAAATTTTATAATTTTAAATTGGGCAATTTGGATACTTTGACGTAGTTGAAAGGACCAACTAAAATTATGGGCGAGATATCGTTGTCTTATCAGAATTTAAATACCTGTTCTCGTAGTTATTTATACCACGCTTCTGCACTATTAAGAAATATCAAGGTAAGTTCATGTGATTTTGTATTTTATCGAATTATACTAAATATTTGGAAGCAACCCATTCAATCTCTAGAAGAGATTAAACAGCCAAAAAGCCAGATTGTATGTACTATTTTTTAAGAAAACTGTTAGCAAGAGTCTTGTTGTCCTTCAGGGCCGCTGAGAGAAGTAAATAGACACAGGCATGCACTTAGCTTATGACAGGGGCGTACGCAGGATTTGCTGAGGGGGACATCTTAGTCATGACCAAAAGTGGGGTGAAGCCCCTTGGAAAAATTGAGAAAAGAAACCATAAAACTGCATTTCACGACCTTAGATTTTTACCGAAAATATTTTGATTTATCCATTGAAAATCACTTTTAAAAACTTGGCGGAAGAGGGGGACATTACAACTTCCTCTGCATACGCCACTGGATTATGGGGCGCCACCCTACTGAGCCCACCATAGCAATCATAGCATTTGCAAACTTTTTGTTTCTTTTAAAAGAATCAACATTTTAAACATATCAGGCATAGGCTACAACAAATATAGTTTGTCTACCAACCACACTATTTCTACTTATCAACGAAAAAATTTTGATAACTTGAACAAATTCTTCCTTGCGGAAGCGACTATTAAAATAAAAATTCCGATTGGAGGAATTCAAATTATTTCATAATTGTCCCATCTTATTCCTTGCTATTATCTGTTCCCCAAAAAATTCTATTGTTTTGAAAAGAAAAAGTGCAAGAATAATAACACAGTACAACAATGCAAAAAAGAAACTAAATTGCACATTTAAAGATTGGGAGTCCATAAAAAGGAAGATAAAGATCAAGATATCATAAAGAAAGTGTGTTAAAATTTGTATCTGAAGCAGAAGAAAAAAGAGAACGAATGCTGAATAGTTCGAAGAAATAGAAAACAAAGGGTTGGGAAATTTAAAGAGAAAATCAATAAAACTGAGATATAAAGCAATAAATCTGAAAGCTCTGATAATTCTGATGAAGATTTGCTTGTGATCTCAACACAGGACAACCTAGTATATATATATATATATATACAACACAAAAAGTGGGGTCATTGAACTTATTTGATATAGATTAATTTTCATATTTTTAAATTAACATTGCATGATTTATCTACAACAGGCAGACAATCACGCCAGTAGTCACAGCAGATACTAAAGCAGGATGAAATTTCAAGGTGTATAAATACAATTGTTTCACCAAGTGTACGGGAAAGAATTTTCTCCACTTATCTTGATAGAAAAAAATCTATTATATGTAAGCCCTGCTCTTAATTGAAGCTAATCTGTTTCTAAATCATGCAGTGACAGGGTGATTAAGTATCTTAACAGAGCGTTCAACAGCGAACACATTGATAATTAAATGTTTTTATATAATATGTTCTTTGTTTGTATTTTCTTAAAATTTTGTCTAGTTTGAAATTATATGGTAATATTGAAGAAAGACAATTGATCGAAATTTACTATAATCTTGAAGAGGTTGCAGCTATATTACCCCCAGTGTTACTGCTACTACACTATACTTTTTAAAAACTTTCTACATTTCTCCATTGCTTGATAACCATTTCCAAATAGTACAAAGGTAAATTACATTTAATGATTTAAAAAATCATATTGCGCTAAATTTAAATGATGTTGAAAAACAGCGTGAATTTTGCCATTGTTCAGAAAATAAAAATATTATGTTTATTAATATTATATTTTTACTAATTTGTCGGCACAAGAATTGAAAATTTTTCGATGTCCTTCCTAATTGATTCATAATAAATTATTATATTATATATTTTTATGTTTAATTTTTTATTAAACTTTTAATTGTAATTCAATTCACTGAAGTTTAATGCTTAATATCTGTTCACTTATCAACATTTACAACTATATAATTATTGACTGTATAGTTATAAGTACAGTAGTTTAAATATAAGTATGATGCTAATTAATGTTGAAAATACTTAGTTTTTATTTATCTAATAACTCACTTAATTGTTTAATAACCAATTGTTCATAAGCTGACATAACACAATTTGGGTGCATTTAAAAATTATGTAAAAAATTAGGGATTACTCAAAGATTCAGTATTATTATGTGAAAATGAAAACAGTTGTGTTACAACTGAATCACCCTGTATTTAATTTACTCTATTTAAATGTTCACTTAATAAAGCTTCATAGAAACTTCTATGATTTATCCCAATAACTTTTCTCTTTTTGAAATTTTATGGATCTTCGCAATTGAAAAACTGTCGACAAATGTCAATATATATTCTAGCATCATCAAGGTTAGCATAACCGTAGAGTAAACCATAGAGTAAACCATGCTATAGCATTCTGAAAAACTAGTATCTACTATCAAGTAGGCAAAGAAATTATATTCACCATAATTTAGAGCGTAGTTAGTGTGAGAAAACAATATTAGCACTTTCAGCAAAGCAATGTAATAAATACCAGTGATCAAGAATACATAGTGTCTTACTATGAAAACACATAGCTGCGTGAAAGTGGAGGAAATAGAATTTACGTGGCAATTAGTGCTGGAGTGATGCAAGCAATTGATGATCAAATAAGCAAAACGAATATTACTGGATCACCTAAACCCCAGAGAGAAACGAGCTTGTGCAGCAGGGATAGAACCCCGAAAACGACCTGCTGGGAACTATTCCCTGACCAACCTCCCTCAACTTTTTAGCAAGTTTAGCTGCTCATGATCATCTGAGTAAATAACGAGATGAAAAATAAGACGTTTTAATTGAGCAAAAACTTTTTATTAGGCATTTGCGCATAATTGTGCTCTATTTATATAAAAATTAATAACTAAATTCAACACAACAACTTGCCAACAGCAGAACTAAATAATGTTTACATGATGACGTCAACGTCAGCATGGCAGAATTCAAAATGATGGCAGTGTGACGGAAATTAAACAATGAGATGAAGGTAATTGGATTCTATAGAGCCAATGCCACAATATATATATATATAAATATTGAACGCTAATTCTTGGGAAACATAGCGATAAAATAAATTATACTGCGATATACAGCAATAAATGATAGTTTTTATCTTTGTAGGAAAATAGTCATGTGTCTCAACAAATTTTAACTAGTATGTATATTTATAAAAAAATATATATATATATATATATATTTATTTATAAATTTATTCAATTTTATTAGGGTAGTATCAAATTTTCAATGAAATATGTAAGAATTACTTTTAGTATTTCGTGGGTAACATTTTTTAGCTTTGCTTCAGAAAGAGTTTTTTGAGAAATACTTAGAGATTTTAAATCTTAAGACATAACATGTTATCTGTATAACTTTTATGCCACCCATGCAATTGTGTAAATCGCTACTGTGGTATGCCGCACCACGGCATACCGCGGTATATCGCGATGTTACGCACCGCACTCATCTCTACTCGGTAGACACTACTGCTGATGCCACACGCCAACCAAATGCTGCACTTGAGGGCATGATGTATTAAGAGTTTCTAGTCAAAAGGTAGTTGTAACAGTTTTTGGTGTCGTGTCATTAAGGAGTTGTTCTTCTTTGAGCAGTTGGGTGATTTTGTTAGATTTTGTGTTGTGCGTGTTTGCTGTTGCATCCCACGTGTACTTTTGTATGGGTGGATGAAGTCCAAGTTACTTTGATAAACACCGAGGTTATTCTGAATTATGATGGGCAATGTTCTTCCAAGTGGTTGTTCTTTATTGATTAGATGACACATACTAGGTATTTTTCATAAGTATTGTTTGCTTGCCTTGATTCTCTAATAGGCGATTTTGTGATGTGAGTGTAGTGGAGGAGTCAGTTTTTAACTTTTCTTGTTATGGGGGCAATGGACATTTCGTGACATTTTTTCTGAGCTAATTGTAAACAATTCGTTTTTCTGAGTGGTCTTTAAAAAGAGTTATTGTCAGTGAGAAAGATAGATAGTATCCAGATAGCTGATGTAGTTGTGATTTCTGACACCTGCTTATCTGTAAAGATTTTGTGGCATAAGTCTTTTTTGTAGTTGTAATCAGCTGCTTTGCTGATGTCGTCTAGAAGTTTTTCTATTGCTGTATTGTATGTGTGTGATGAAAACTCAATTTTGATTGTAGGGCATTGGTCGTGATGATGTTGAGTAGCTTTAATTAGTGACCCTCATTCATTGATAGTGTTTATCGTCTCCTATTTCTGTTGGAAGGTGAATCGGGCCTTAATGTTTGTGATGGTAGTTGGTGTTGAGTTGGGATGCATTATTTCAGAAGTTTGTGCCTGGAGCATCTTATCTATTGCAAGCCATTGCTCTGTGACTATGTGATATTGATGCATGAATCTATGTATGAGAATGTTGATAAGGATGTATTTGGCAATGGAGTGATCTTTTTTTCCACTGCTGTTCTGGCTAGTGTGTTTTTCCAAATGATGCAGAATTATTCTAGATATGATTTGAGATTGAGTATGTTGTCTGGTATGGATGACTCCAATTCTATGTAAATTAAGTTTACATTGATGTCAAATGCATGACTTTGACGAGTACCAGATTAATTCACTGTACCATTTTTGCATTGTTTTTATCGACGGTTTTCAGTATCTAGACGAGGTTTGGTGTTTCCCAATTGATGTTGATGTTTTTTAAGCCTTGCAGGTGTTTCAGTTTTTAATCAGCTTTAAAAGATTTTTGAGTTGAAAATTGCCATCAAATGCCATGTGGACCATACTCCTTAATTATTTGAGACCAAGTTTTCCAGCATGTGAAGAGGGTAATGTCTGTCTCTTATACACATTAAATGCTGAAAACCAAGATCAAAGAAAAGGGAAGAAAGAAGATGATTAAACTCAATTGAGCAACTGAGTGATGAACTGAGTGAGTCAATTGAGTGATGAAATCTGCTAACCAAAATTTATAAATCAAAAGCACTTGTGAAAACTTGAGGGAAGGGGGGCTCATTCCACCTTGTCTCCCTTGCGTACGCCACTTGCTTGTGGGGCACCACCACCCAACTAAACCCGCCATAGCAATCATGACATTTGCAAACTTTTGTTTCTTTCAAAAAAATCATCATTTTTAACATATCATGCATAGACTACATAAAAATATAATTTGTATACCAACCGAACTATTTCTATTACTTTAGCAACGAAAAAGTTTTGTTAACTTGAACAAAGTCTTCTTTATGGAAGCGAATATTAAAATATGAAGTCAATTTGGAGGAATTCAAAATATTTTGGCATCGGTATAAAATCAGCTAACTATTCTACTATCTTAGCTTATAAAGGGTTTTGAGTCGATGCATGGATTTACCGATGCTATTATACCCTATCCTAATAAAAGTTAAAAGTAAACAGAAGATCGTGTTAGTGAAGAGTGGACAAACTCGGATGACCCAATGTGGATAACCTTTAAAAAGAGTCGTATAAGACTAGAACCTTAATTAGATATAGAATAAAGAAGCCTAACTTTTGGGAGCAAATGGTGAACCTAAGTGCGTTTCTGATATCATGCAATTTAGGTGAAAGCAATAATAACAATTTTCGTTATGAATGAAAAGCAGTACAACAGCCCTAACCAGACTTGTCAACGAGCCGAGTCGAACCGATCTTGAGCACAGTATTTGATATACAACGAGCGTATTTTAGGCAAAGCAAGTTTATAGTTCTGCTTGTTAATTTGATTATGGAGATTTTCTTATTTTTTGCAGTCAGTATGCCTTTCCTATAATCTTATTTAAGAAATGTTTATTAAATAATAGGAAGAGCTATGTAAAAAATTCTTTGAGCACAATATTTTTAAAAAAATACCGAGCTAAAACGAGCCTCATTCAAAGATTTTATGTGGCGAGCCGAGCCGACCATACACAAAATTTAAACGAGC
>CABFPE010000359.1:499049-517015 GCA_900660155.1 Hofstenia miamia
GGCGAGCCGAGCCGAAGTTACACAAATTTTAAACGAGCCGAGCCGAGCTTGGAAATGTCGGCTTGTTGACAAGTCTGGCCCTAACCGTACTCCTAACCTAAGTTAAAGGAAAGCAAGCCAGCCAAGTCGTGTCATGTCTGGATGCCCTTTAACTATGCAGTTAAAATTTAGAAACACATAATTTAATAAAATAGTAAGTCAAAGATAAAAAGTAAAAAAGAATTTCTGAGACTAAATTGAAGAAGAATATTAATGAACAAATCACTCGCATATATACAAAATTAAACTGGTATTCGTAAACCAAACATACCGATTAAAAATACGAACAAATAGCTGACTGGTACAAATTTGGCCTTCTGCTCAAATTTTACCACGCTATCAATCAACAGAAATTCGAACAAAAATATATATAGCACCGTTGTCGTTTTCTCAAATGACAATTGAAATAATATCCTAAAATTAATATTGAAATATTAATAAAATTAAGAATGAAGAAATACATTTCACGACCTTTGATTTTAAATTTTTCATTTTTTACCGAAAATAGTTTGATTTATCCAGTCAAAATCACTTTTAAAAACTTGATGGAAGAGGAGGGGGGAACATTCCACCTTGTCCCCAATTGCGTACGCCAATAATGATATTTGTAAGCTTCTTTGCTTCTTTCAAAAACATCAACATTTTTAAGATATCATGCATAGGCTACAAAAAATATAATTTGTATACTGAACAAAGTCTTCCCCGCGAAAGCGACTATTATTCCTCGCTATCATTGGTTCCCCAAAAAAATTGTATCGTTTTCAAAAGAAAAGGTGCAAGAATAATAACACAGTATAACAATGCAAAAAAAAGAAACTAAATTGCATATTTAAAGATTGGGAGTCCATAAAAAGGAAGATAAAGATCAAGATATCATAAAGAAAGTGTGTTAAAATTTGTATTTGATTGTCTTAAAGTATTTGATACCGCACATAGTAATGCTTTACATTGAAAGTTATAGAAAATGATGAACAATTTTCATTACAAGACAACATAGTTAACCAGGCTAGATGACAATTGTTGACAAATAATGTAGAAGCAGAAGAAAAAAGAAAAACACTGAATAATTCCAAAAAATAGAAAACAAAAGGTTGGGAAGACAAAAGGAAATTTAAAGAGAAAATCAATAAAACTGAGATATAAAGCAACAGATCTGAAAGCTCTGATAGTTCTGATGAAGATTTGTTTGTGATCACAATAGAGGACAACCTAATATATATATATATGCTTGTGTAAAATATCAACTGTTGCTGGGCACTGACCCTGGCCGTATCACTTCCACGGTTTCCAACTCTCTTTTAATATTGAGTTCCTATTCAGATCTTATTGTTGTCGGAGTCCACGCGTTTGTCAGGTGAACAAGCGGGGACATCAGACAGATTCTCGAATCCAACGCGCATAACAAATGTTTTAAAAAACTGTACGCAGCTAACACCCATGCCGACAACAAAAGAAAATCATATCTGCAAAGTAGCATGGCCTACTCCACTAAGTACACAACAGTGTATCTCAGTATGTCTAGTTTTAAACGAGACCATTGTTTGAATTACATTTTTATTTGATTGTCTTAAAGTATTTGATACCGCACATAGTAATGCTTTACATTGAAAGTTATAGAAAATGATGAACAATTTTCATTACAAGACAACATAGTTAACCAGGCTAGATGACAATTGTTGACAAATAATGTAGAAGCAGAAGAAAAAAGAAAAACACTGAATAATTCCAAAAAATAGAAAACAAAAGGTTGGGAAGACAAAAGGAAATTTAAAGAGAAAATCAATAAAACTGAGATATAAAGCAACAGATCTGAAAGCTCTGATAGTTCTGATGAAGATTTGCGTGTGATCACAATAGAGGACAACCTAGTATATATATATATATATTATATAAAATTCTTAAGTAAGCTGTTTTTACAGTTTTTCAAGCTGTCAATGTTCATTAAATACAACAAAATAGCAATTTTGACCTTTTTCTTTTAAAAGATTCCACAAACTATATCTTTGAAATAATCTCAAAGTTATTAAAGAGACATTTGTTCAAGTTATAAAAAAATTCAGCAATGCACTGATTTTAAGTTGCAAATGACAAATACTCTTAAAATAATGTGTTTTTTAGTTGTCCTAATATTATAATAGCAGCTTTGTGAAATTGCAAGATATCTTTAACACTTGTGAATTCTTGTTTTGAAATATATATCTGAATAATCATCCTCGCAGTATTAGGAATTGGGAAACCATTTAATGTAATATTTTGAACAGCAGACTATAACAAGTATTAATCGTCATGAGACTTCATGTTCGTAGCCATGAGGAGGGAGGTTGGGAGAATATCAGGCAAAACCTCTTGGACGATAAAGCATGTAAAATTGAAAATTTTAATTCAATTGTAGCTTTGTTTTCAAAAATGACGTGAAATGCATTTTTAAGGTCTATATTTTAATATTTTCAAAAATTTTGCAGGTTCGTCCCGATTTTGGTCACTCACTTCATCATTATTAAATGTCCCCATCGGAAAATCTTGCGTAAACCCCTGCACAGCGGTGTAAAATATGGTAATTGAAATATTATGATAGCCTTAAATCTCATTAAATGGCATAGTGATTATATTCTCAATAAATAATTTCAATAATGGTTATTATGAAATGAAAATATAGGGGAAATGGTAAATTAACAAAACCCATTAAATCAAACTTCAAATTGTTGAAGAAGATAAGCGAAAATTTTAGTTTCTAAGAGTAGTGATCCAAACTCAATACTTTAAAAAGTGAAAATCGAACCATAAACTACACCGTCAACAAATGGCGTATTACGCAGTGGCGTAATTATTTATATGTTTACTTCTCTCAGCGGCCCTGAAGGACACTATCAAGACTCTCACTAATAGTTTTATTAAAATTAAGTGATTGAAAAAATATGCATACAATCTTGCACTTTGGCAGTTTAATCTCTTCTAGAGATTGAATGGGTTGTTTCCAAATATTTAGTATAATTCAATAAAAGACATAATCACATGAACTAACCTTAATGTTTTTTGATAGTTCAGAAGCAAAGTATGGTATAAATAACTACGAGAACAAGTATTTAAATTCTGATCAGGCAGAACAATATCTCGCCCACAATTAAAGTCGTTGTTTCAACTTCGTCAAAGTATCCAAGTTGCCCAATTTGAAATTATAAAATTTTTAGAGGATTTTTAACATGTAAATATTTTACAAAAGATGTAATTAAATTTAAGCGATATAAAATTGAGGCAATTGCGTTAAACTATTGTATACCCACCATCTGCAAAGTTAAAAAATTATTGCAATCTAAAATATTTAACATGCATATATATAATTTTACCTTTATAGATATTTAAATGGAATTTGTTACTTTTATATATACATATATATAATTTACCTTTATAGATGCTTGAATGGAATTTGTTACTTTTATAAATACATATATATAATTTTACCATCATGAAGGAAGAATTCGATTTTAAATTTTACAATGCTTCAATTTTTTGTCATTTTTTGGATTTATTTTCTCCATAATGCTTTCAAATTGACCTGTGTTTAAAAATAATTCGTTTTTTAAAAATGGAAAAATGGTTTTTTAACAACTCTAATACAAATTTTTTATAGCAAAGATATTAAACATGTACTAACACTATTAAATTTATTAACTTATTAGATGTAAAAAAACTTACAATGTTGAATAAATGCAACTGTCATCAATTCAATCGTTGTAAAAAAACTGAATAATGTTTAAAATGATGATATCTTTTCATCATAGGCATTGTGAACAAATGAAAATTTCATGACACAATTAGTGTCAACTTTCAAAAACTTATCAAAAAAAATACACACACTTAAATTCGACTAATCATTATTGTATATTCAGATTTTTTCCGTACTGTGAAACATGAATTATTTTATTTAATATCACACATTTTGAGGCTGTCTGCAAATTACATTATTTAGTAGAAAAATATAATTTGCTCAACAGATTATACAATGTATAAAATAATAATCAATAAACGCGGCAAATACTGTAACAAAAAAACTGATGGATGAAATTTATGTATGAATGTAATTATGAACTCTACAGAGAAACATTCATATATTAATGAAAATCTATAAATTTATGTACAAACACGTGTTCCTATTATTAATACAAAATGATGATGACAATTAACTTATTTATTCTCTCTGGTTAGTACATCAATTTAAAAGGGTTATTTCATACAAATGAAGTAAGTTATGTTCAGCAATAAATGGAAACCGCTCATTGTTAAGATTTTTACTAAATGTTTAAGGAAACTGTATGTATATATGGATAAAAAACACTCATTGAATATATATATCCATTTTCATAAGGTTTATTTCATACAAATGAAGTCATTGGTGAAATTATGGTTAAAACACTTCTACCATNTTACCTTTATAGATATTTAAATGGAATGTCTTGCTTTTATATATACATATATATAATTTACCTTTATAGATATTTGAATGAAATCTGTTACTTTTATCAATACATATATATAATTTTACCATCATGAAGGAAGAATTCGATTTTAAATTTTACAATGCTGTAATTTTTTGTCATTTTTTGGATTTATTTTCTCCATAATGCTTTCAAATTGACCTGTGTTTAAAAATAATTCGTTTTTTAAAAATGGAAAAATGGTTTTTTAACAACTCTAATACAAATTTTTTATAGCAAAGATATTAAACATGTACTAACACTATTAAATTTATTAACTTATTAGATGTAAAAAAACTTACAATGTTGAATAAATGCAACTGTCATCAATTCAATCGTTGTAAAAAAACTGAATAATGTTTAAAATGATGATATCTTTTCATCATAGGCATTATGAACAAATGAAAATTTCATGACACAATTAGTGTCAACTTTCAAAAACTTATCAAAAAAAATACACACACTTAAATTCGACTAATCATTATTGTATATTCAGATTTTTTCCGTACTGTGAAACATGAATTATTTTATTTAATATCACACATTTTGAGGCTGTCTGCAAATTACATTATTTAGTAGAAAAATATAATTTGCTCAACAGATTATACAATGTATAAAATAATAATCAATAAACGCGGCAAATACTGTAACAAAAAAACTGATGGATGAAATTTATGTATGAATGTAATTATGAACTCTACAGAGAAACATTCATATATTAATGAAAATCTATAAATTTATGTACAAACACGTGTTCCTATTATTAATACAAAATGATGATGACAATTAACTTATTTATTCTCTCTGGTTAGTACATCAATTTAAAAGGGTTATTTCATACAAATGAAGTAAGTTATGTTCAGCAATAAATGGAAACCGCTCATTGTTAAGATTTTTACTAAATGTTTAAGGAAACTGTATGTATATATGGATAAAAAACACTCATTGAATATATATATCCATTTTCATAAGGTTTATTTCATACAAATGAAGTCATTGGTGAAATTATGGTTAAAACACTTCTACCATCAAGTGGTAAAGAAGTCGGGTCTATTCAAATTCACTCTAATAATTTATGTATATACATACGTGAAGAAAAATTCAATTCAATATTGCTGTAAATTTACATCTGCAAAATATATTACACTGCAAATTTTAACATGGTTCTTGGTTTACAACCTAAAAATTTTGAGGTTTATTCTTACATCGGCAAAGTTTAAGTCCAACAAACATCTTGAACCTGGTTCCGGCTCTTTGTGCATATTTTTTGGGAAGAAAAAAATATTTTCCATTTTGTAAGATAATTTTCAATGTTGGACCATACTTTGTTTGAATTCGACATAATAGGTACACATAAGGAAAAATCACTTTTTTTGCTACAACTGAAAAGAATTTTTTTCCTTTCAATTAATATTAGATTGTGAATATAGGTGTACTGGAACAATTTGCATAATTGTTTCAAAATCCATTTCCTATGTTGCTATCTTCTTGAGTGCTAATGGTTAAAAAATATTAGCTTTAGTTATATAAGCATGATGTGTTAAATAGATATTCTTGAATATTTCTAAGATGAGAATGTTGTTGCTCTCATAAATGTGCTTAAACAAAAATTTGGATGGATTGTTATCCTCATATTACATCTTCAAATGTGATTGATAGATGGTGCATTTTAGAAGCTTTTGGAAATTATTGTGACTGCAATTCAGAGTTGGAATTGGTTCGGGCCTAAAGTTGGGTCGGGATGGGCTGGCTTGGGCTGGATTTTCGACTTAGCAATTTGGGCTGGGCCGAGCTTGGGCTTAATGTTTTTATTGGTATTGAAATACAAGAAGAAATTCTCTTGAAAACTTAAACTTTGCAAATGACAAAAAACATTCTCTTTAAATATTATCAGCCCTGCATAGTTGGCTGGTGAAATGCTTCTAACATCTGCTATAGGCAAAGAGCGGTTATTAAAATTCCACTTACTTTGTGCAGATGTAAGTTATCAGAGAATTTTAGAAATTGAATATATAAAAAGTAATATGTTTTCTAAATGATAAAAAGGACGATTGCAATCCTGGAAATAATTTGTTGTGGTAATACTTATATTACTAAATTACTGCTGACGATAGGAAGAACTTATGAAACGTGACATATATGATACCTTGGCGATAGAGCATATTACTCAGCAGGGCGTTGCAATATTTTAAGAGGGGTTTGCTTAAAAATAGTGTTATTATTTAGTGACTATATAGCAACATTTTTTTATTAAAAGCATTACAAAAATTGTTGTAGTAAAAGAAATTAACAATATTTTAAATTATATTCGTAAAAAACTTGTCAAAATTTTAATGACGGACTAAAGCGGATATGCACTTATGCACATATTGATCACTACATTATGAAAATTGTCCAATCAAATTCATAGTGTAGTGCTTATGGGCCTCTATGAAGCAAAAGGCACTATCACTAGTTTAAAAAAAATTGGTCCGGGCCGGCTTGGGCCGAATAATTGGTATTTTGAAATGGGCTGGGCTTTGGCCAAAACTTCATTGTGCTGGGCCAGGCTTGGGCCCGAAAAATTGGCCCATTTCTAACTCTGTTGCAATTGCTTTCATTTCCATCAATTTTCTTGTTTACTTCGTGAAAAACTTTTATTGCTATAATTTTGATTTTTTCAAAGAATTCCTCTATATTTTTCTATGTATTTTTAAACGAAAATGAAATTATTGAATTTAGTAACTTGTTTTGGGCCCTAGGTTTATTGATAATTTTGAGCTGCAAAGCAAACGCACAATCAGTACCAACAACAAAGGCTCATAAATTTAAAGCAGTTAGATTCGTGATTTATTAGATAGTTCCTGAAGGTTATTGGTATTTGATTGCATTGAGTTTAATTGCCTAAATTGAGGAGTTGAGTGCTACAACTAGGCATTTAATTTAATTGACTATTGGAAGATCCAAGGAAAGTTCTGAAAATACGTTACACTCAACAAGTTTTAAGCCTCAAAGGATTACGAATTTTCTAACTTAGAGCATGTAAATATATATTACCATTATACAGCATAAATATAATTTTTAGAATAAGTGAAAATTACAAATGTGATTACCTCACGAGAGTTCTCAGATAAATCATTTTGTGTCTATTTTTGACAAGAGATGCTGACTTAGGTTTCAAGTTCCTCATTGCAATTTTCTGAGGATACACTTGGTGTTAGATCTTGATCTTTGCTACCAAGAATAATAATACTGCGGTAAAGTTCGAGCACCACTAGTAGGCTATTTTTTCCAATGAAATACAAAATGCTATTACTTACTAATCCAAAATGATACACAACTATAATTCTAAAGATAAGAAAGGGAGCATCTTGCATAATTAGAGTGACAAGTAAACCCCAAGCTTCTGTGGATGCAAGTTTAGTCTGAGAAACTAAAGCCAGAAATTTTTCTTCTTTACCTGCCGGTTCCAAAAGGTTCGGTACATCATAATTAGGAGTTGCTTGTTGAATAAGAACTTCTGTCATTGGAATTAAGGTTTGCGTTTTCACCAAGCAGAACTAAACAAACCTTTTAAGTATTAGCATCCATGCTTTAGTGAAGGTAATTGTAAATAAATAACGTATAATGTTTATTATATATTAGTTGAAAGATAGATAGATGTATGGAGGGATAGAGAGATACATAGATAGTTGAATGTGTTTCCCACATTGCAACTCTAGAACTAAATAGTGAAAATTAATTACAATATAATTATATCAAATTTACGAAAGTTAAGCTCTTAAATATTTGTGATGTAGGCCTATCAAATAAATTTGACACTCTTTGTGTCCTATGCAAATCATTTCCATTTCGTATTGGCTTTAGTTGTTAATTCAAAGTTCCCTGTGGGAAATTAAGTAATTTAGCTTATGAGATTTATTTAGTATTTTTTGACATATTGATCTTTTCTTCTTTTTTTTAATGTGTCAGCTTCAATTGCAATTAAGGCTTCTTGATATTAGTATTGTGCTTTTATTATTCTGAGAACTCTTTTTTGAGCTCATTCAATAGTTTTATTATCTTCAGAAGATGTAAAGCTTTGTACCAGTCGAAAACACAACATTCTAATATTGTCCCAGTAAATGTATGATTGACATAAGTAGACTATTGTGCATCACATTAGAAACTAACGCAGATTAGCTTAATACAAACTAATATCCACATTTCGTCAACCATATGTTAATTTGCATATTTAGCATAAAATGTGTTCCTTCGCCTCTGTTAAATTTTACTTCGTAGAATTTTCGATGCACCAATTATCAAAAAAAAAATTTCGATGTGAGGTGTAAGAAAATTCCATTTGGCAATTCGATTCACCATTGTCCGTTTCTTAGAAATGACGTTTTATTAGAAAGAGATGTGAAGTTAAATCAAATTCAATTTTAGATCAAACATAGAAAATCTCATGAAAGTCTTATCATTTTCAAATTCATTCAAGCTCTAACATAGTAATTAATTAGCGCACCTACAACCAGAAATCACTTCTGCTACATTTATTTTTTAGACTAGAGACTGAACATGTCATTAATATACGTTGTTTATCATTTATGGGGCTTGAAATGGTTGTCTTTTTAAGTAATTGTCGTGGGTTATATAGTAGTAATTATAAATTTTGTTTTTGTAACAAAGATGATTGAGATTAAAGGGAGAAATCTGTTACTTTTACCGAAATGCAATATAATAGCCACTTGGAATTCACAAAAACACATGAAATATCACAAATATGTGCAAAAATTTTTATGTAGAATTTTTATTTATCAAATTTCAAATATTTGTCACTTAAATATTTAAAACTTGTACTTTGTTTTATTTGAACACTGTTAACAATTGATTTTATCTTGTTTGTTATGTCTTTTACACAATTGCTGGGGAAATATAATAAATTGCAATTTTTTAATAATTATTTTTAATTGATTGGATGAGAAATACATAGAAAGATTTATTCAATATCACTGTGCCTTGAGGCACTCCTCGATCGGTTTGAATATTATCAGTTTTGATGCTATTCATTAAAACACGCTGTTTTCTATTTTCTAAAAAACTCATAAGTAACTTAATTAAATTTTGTTGAAATCCGTAATTTTTAAGTTTAATCGCCAAAATTTCAAAATTCATTGAGTTAAAATCTCCGCTTAAGTCTTGAAGGGCAATGCAAAAGGATATATTTTTAGATCTATTTGAGGATATTTCTTCAGTGATTGAAATATTTGCATTACTTGTACTACAATGCCTAGACTGAAACCATTTTGTTTAGATGATAAAATATTCTCAGATGCAAGGTATTGGTTGATTTAAATGTCCAATACTAAGAATGTATATTTGGTAGCACGTCCTTAATGATTTATTGTATGTAATAATCTAAATTTATGCAATGATGAAATATTTTAATGTATTTTCTGGTCTGAAAATATGTTTATAGATAAAATTCTATCAAAAAGTGAAAGTTACCGAAGTGATTGTGTCTATCTGAGTAGGTTTGATATAATCATAAAATCAAGTGAATTTACTGTAGATAACATTTACTGAACAATTAGGTATTGTAGTTAAAAAAACTCAATATGATTAAATGCAGATTTTCTAATATATTGAACTTAATATGTACAAAATGATAACCAAGTCAATTTTCCAAATATTAATTTTGGATTTTCATCAAAAAACAGTAATTTTAAATTTGAGGCAAAGGAGATCGACTACAACAACATTTATGAATTTTATTGGCTCAAGTTTGCGACCCGATCCAATCAAACAAAGCTTGCTAGTATAGTAGGTACAAAATATTTTTCAATAAAAGTATCAATAGGAACAGTACGAAATCAACGAAAAATCCAAAAAACATTTAATATCTTTAAGGATTTAATTTCCTAAGTTGTTGCCACCATTATTTTTTCTATTGACGATGAAGGGAGACCCTCGAAACATGTTTACATTTTTGTTGTACTATAATGACTATAAATATATATATGTATATATATATATAACTCGCCATTTGATACTGTAATAACATCAAATGACGAAAAAGTCGATAAACTCCATATATCAAATGGCGCAAATAGTGTCTACCCTGGAACACAATTTAGTGAAACTCAGGCCTATTGGACACTTTTAAAAAAAATTATAAATAAGGTAAAATAATTATATTTCGTTATTTGATAACTCTTATTAATTATATATATATATATATATATATATATATTATATATATATATATATATAAATAGAATGAAAGATAAAAAACACTCTAATAGCATTTCAAATATAAATAAACAATTTTTAATCTGTAAATTTTAAAAAACATTGCGTTGCAATAAAGCAAGGCTAGGCATTCATGCTGCTGTATTTTGGAGGTGGCTGGCAGTAACGCGCAACTAATGGGAAACTCTAACCTCAAGCAAAGAGGCCACGGTCAGCCACAGCTTCAATTTTCAAATTATAATTCTTAGCGGCCATAAGTTTAAACGTATGCCGGTAGAGGACTTCTTGAAAATTTTTCATAATTATGTAAAAAGTTTATAAGTGCTCATAGCTTAAAAACCGTTAATGCTGTGCTCAACACCTTATAGAAGAGTCTCCTCTTTTCTTCCGCACAAAATTATCCATATATTTTAAGCATATGAATTGTGTATTGTTTTTTTAAAGTTATTTTCAAATTCGTGCCGAATTTTTTAAAAATAATGTTGGTATTCACCTATTCATGCTTTCAAAACCGATCTTCATCAGAGAAAAGGAACAATACTTGCGTTTCGTTTTGTATATTAAAAGATAGATTGATTTTCATAAGCTTACCAATATTTAGTGTATATGGGATTGTATCAAATTTTGAAAAAGTTTAAGGGCTAAAAATAGAGGACAGAATTACTTAGAATCCTCAATATGATACTCAAAGTAGAAAATTAGTTGTATAAAACAACAACGTACATAATTTTACAAACAATATTTAAAAACTTGAAAAATAGAGCACTCTTATCAAAAGGCGAATTATAAATATTCTGGATCAAATGATAAATATAGTTATTTCAAAAAACCAGCAAGTAATATATATATATATACATATATTTACATTTGAAGTTCATTTAATAAGAACTCTAGTGTGAAATTTCGAAAGATCAGAAATTAACTTGAGTTGTTATATTTTATTGTGAGCTTAAAAAATAAACTATTCAGAAGATATTTTATCAAATATATTCGCACAATTCACATAATGAAAATTTAACCAAATTTATTAATGAGCGTGCTCATACGTGGTGCTCCCCATCCAGATGCTGCATCCCATCCAACACCAGAATCGAAGGCATTACCACAATACATTTGAATAGATGTACCGTTCGTAACGTCGTATCCAACATCTTCTTTTTGATACAATAATGGATTAAAGAATCCAATTGCGGCTTTTCCTTCTTGATGTCTATATGCATTGAGTTGGGTAAGCATTGCAGCTACAATTGGAGTTGCAGCAGAAGTGCCCAAAACACCTTCCGATTGACCACCAGCAATTATGGTAAAATAACTAGCAAATGCTGCGATATCAGGATATGCTCTTCCTTTAGCATTATATTTTTTGGAATCTGGAAGATTTTTAGCAGTGTTCAAATAGTTAGTAACAGCCTTATCTTGATAACTAGGCCTAGAATTTGCATCTGAAAAACCTGCACCTGTATCAACCCAAACGTTTTCTTGGCCATTCCAATAGGTTCCACTGACTCCTAATGCATAGGGGGAACTTGCAGGAAATTGGGGAGTGTATTTACCACAGCCAAAATATGAAGTACTTCCAACACCACTATCACCAGTTGCAAAAAGCCAAGTAAAACCAGCAGCTCCTGCTTTTTTTAAAGCTGTGTTTGTAGAATCAATTTGACTTTTTGAGAACGCTTCTTCAAGACCACCGTAGCTGACAGAGTTGACTAATGGAGCACCAGAAGTTTGCATTGCCAAGTTTATGACATATACATATAGATTGTTGCCATTAAAATACGCCCAGGTATTCTGCTTTACAACTGTTGTAATGTATTCGACATCTAGACTTGCTTCAAGAAAAGAGGCAGAACTGTTTGTATATCCATTTTTGCCAACAGTTTTTGAGACTGGGTTGGAGGGCATCCCATTTTGAGATTGAAATTTAGCCAAATCGTCTGGGCGGAAGAAGTTGTTTGAAAACTCAACAACTGCATTGCTTAGCTGGGGATCAGTACCAGGAACTGGATTAAATTGATCAGCTTGATAAATTTTTCTTATTTTCTGTGGTTGCAAATCTACTCCTTGTGTAGTGTCACCCCATAAATGTTTTTTTTGGCCATATCTGTACATCGGAGCAGGTATGTCTGCTAAACAGCTAACGGATTTAACAATACCTTTGAACTTCAAGGGTAACTTGTACTGATTTTCCTGTTTTGCATGCAAGTATTTAACATCTTCGCTGGGATGCCTATATTCTACCATATCTGTTTTAAAAGTGCATTCAATGCGCTTGACACACGTTGTTATCTTTATAAAGTCATTGTGTCCAAAAGCTTCAGCACTGAGAGGACAGGATGATTTGCATTTTCCATTCAACCAATTAATGATTGATGTAATTTCACGATCGCTTCGGCCAATTTTCTGCTTAAGCTCCTGATTGGTAACATACCTCCCATAATCTTTGCTTTTTGGATTAGATACAGCTTCCAGCTTATCATCGAGCCATTGTAGATTTCTCTGCACTAATTCAACTAAGAACAATACTTCCTCCTGTGGGTTAGCGTCTTTCCCAGATTTGTAAAATCTTGGAACAGCAGTTAAGCAACTGCAGACACAAACAAAAAATATTGTTAGTTTCAACATTTTTAGCTCTTGCCATAATATGCAGTCTTTTATATTATCAATGTTTACAAATGAGTAAAGTCCGAATAAATAGGTATTTAAAATATTACTTATTACTATATGGTATTTAAGGAATTTTGGGTAAACACATTGCTTAAATTTTAGAGTGCAATTTTGCAATTTAGTGTTGAAATTCAACTAATTTGCTAGCTCATCTAGTCTTTTATATTGTCTCTGTTGAGAGACAAAACGTGTTTTTATTACATTTCAAAATGACTAGCGATTTGGTCGGACTTTTTCCACATTTGTAATCGAGGTGTCCTCCTACAACAGTGAAACGTTGCAGAACTACAGATTACATATTACTCAATATTAAGAAAACAAAAAATTTAAGATTTTGGCGTCAACAACACTAATAAATGCTCGTCGCCACGGGGGTTATGCGTTAGGGGGATGAACTCTTTGGAAAGTCAGGCAACCCATCCTGGACCATAAGCTAAAAGCAAAGTCAGCATCCAAAATAAAATTTGTTAATTCAATTATTGCAACTTTCCTCTTAATAATGTGAAATGCATTTTTAAAGGCTATTTTTTCTATATTTTCAAAAAAATTTGCTCACTCATTTGATCACTGCTAGATGACCTCTAGCGTAAAAAATCCTGCGTACGCTCATGTATACGACATTAAAAAATATAATAGTGGACAGTATTGGTAAAATTTTGTTTAATTTTTTAGGAAAATCGAAATTTCCATCAACCTTTTCTGAATGTATATCGACACCCTTTGATGAATTTTGGGTACGGATCTACCCTAATATTTGAGACGATGGGCTAATGATAAAATGAATAAATTGAAAAATAATTATTCGATGTCCTCATGACCTGACGCCCTGAAAAGAATTTATCGATAAAGATAGCCATAAAAATACGGGTCGACCCGTTCCCAATCTGGGTTATTCATTAAGAAAACATATAATACTTACAAAAAAATCATAGCAGTTATTCTAACAAATTGTTTTATGAAGCAAAACTGATGCATATCAAATATTTTTTGAATGTCTTTTAAATGAAATACCATATTACTTCTAAATTTCCTTACATTATTCTTAATGATTATTTATGCTTAAAAATTTAGTGAATACATAAAAAATTAATAAATACCTTGATGTAGTATGGATTTGAAAAATATTCCATGGTCTGAAGTTGAGTCATTGACTTAAATACGAATATCAGTTTTAAGTAGAATAAAAGATGTATTTTGAAATATTTTTTTAAAATGATGAATAAAGTTCCAAATCAGAAATATGTTTCTAATAGTTAATTAATTATTTCAAAAGGCCTTATCTGAGAAACCAAATATTTAGACAATTTCATAAACATTTTAAAATTTTAGAACATTTGAATCGAAAGGACTTCTTCTAAAGTTCCATTTGAAATCTCAGAATTTCAAGAGAATATTTAAAATTATTGCAAAATCAGATTTAAAATGAAACTTAGAGCTATAGAAGCGAATTAACTTAGAATTTTAATAAAAACCAAGTAAAAAATTAAATAAAGTTCTTTATTTTCTAGATTAAGCAAGATTTGTTGTTGTTGTTGTTGTTGTTGCATTGGCATTCTTGCATTTCAATGCTTCGATTCACCAAAAATTCAAACAGATATTTCATTTCTATTTAACAAATTCGGTGAAAAGCAAATTGAATTTTGATTCTTAGAATTTCACAATTTCATTTAAATTAGCTTCAAATTGTCAATCTAGTGTTAAGAATTAACTCAAGCACGCCTTAATATGGAAAATTTCCTTGAACTTTTTCATGCCATTGTTCTATGCATTCCAAAGTAGTTTAAATTTCTTCTGTTGCATGCACAATGCTCTAATATGAGTAAGGTTTCTATTATATATTATAAAACGAATTGCTACACAATTTTTATTATAAATTACTGAACTTTTAAACAAAACTTCCAAATTATTATGTTAGTAATTCACAAATGAGATTTTAGAGCAATAACTTGCTGAACTTTCATATATCAATGCTAACAATAAACATAATGCTTCAATATTTCTTTTTAAAAGGAAGTAAATGCTATTTGCAAACTGAAATGTTACTGAAATTTTAAGTTTTTTCAGCAAATCCAGAAAATACCAATAAATGTTGAAAATTGTCTTCCCTAAATAATGTAAATTTTGCAAAACAAGACATTTTTCACAATCACATCAAGCAGATCTTATACTTTCTTTAAAATTTGAATAAGGCATCAAGCAATTCCGTTTTCTGGTGAAAGGGAGCCTATCCTAGTGGATGAGTCATTAACTGAAAAAACTAAGACTTCAATCTTGAACAATAGCCAGCGTCAAGCCAAAATATTTTAGAATGTATGAGTGTTTAATCTTTAATTGGGTAATATTGTAACTCATGTCAACTGTTGCAGAATTTTATTGTTACTTATTCAAAGCAAATATTTACAGATATTTATTTTCTTTTTTTACCTTATCAAAAACGTAGACTCATACTTGCAAATTTAGTATAATGCTGCAAGCAAAATATTTTGTCAGATTTCAAATTGAAAACTGCTTCTTTGCAATAAATCGTTTTTCATGAAACATGATTGGGTACAGAAGAAATCCAATTCCTGTTTATGTATTATCAAATTAAAGTTTAACTAGTTACTATTAGCACGAACAAAAAACTATTTTTTAAAAAAACATTAAATACGTTCGTCAGTGAAAAAATTTATCAGTCTAAAAAAGTTTAAGCATTTTTCAAGAATGCCACTTAGGATTATCGTTAAAGAGCTTGTTTGTTTTTTAAGAGGACGAGTCGTTTTCCTAAAATTTTCAAACGCTTTTCTCCAAATTTGCAAATTGTTGGTGAGTGGATACCCCTGAAATTGTGAATATGTGCACAATATTGCATTATCAGAGGTACTTGAAAACACGAATTATTCCCAAACATTTCTTTAAACAGCAAGACTGCTCAAGCCCAGTTAAGGTTCGCCCTGCACAAAGTCAGTCATCATGGTATCTAAATCGGCTCCGGCAGAGCTTAGTTTCAACAAGTAAATGAAAGAAAAGGCACTTCTCTATTGTGTTGCTTTTTTAGATTTAAAATAAAATCATGGGTAATTTAATCTAAAACAACCTGGTGTCTTTTTACACATTTTCAAAGAAATTTCCCCAAGCCTATTAGGAAATTTGGAAATCATGAGCCGTGGAAAGATCTATTGGTGAATGATTGACTATTTATCGTTGAAAATTTATACTGAGGCATATTCCTGTGGCTGAAGTACTTGAAAAGATTGACTATTTATCGTTGAAAATTTATATTTTTAAAAAATGACTTAAATACACTTCACACCTAACATTCAGGTAATTCAAAGGTTTAGAGCACATGGTATTAACGCCGGTATTAACTTTAGCTTCAACTGTTATCTTATATGTATAGTTAGGCCTCCCAAACCAGTTGAGTCAAATTTATTGACGCCAATGGCATCAGGGTTAAAGAAATCGATCAAAGTCACGCCATAACGTGGACATGATATAGATAGGAGACTCTCCCTATCCTATGGTGAACCCGTGAGTTATGAGCACTTAAAATTTTTTTTCAAGAAATTATGAAATTCCAAAAACCTTTGAGACTAAGGATGTCTGATTCTCTACCCATTTGAAATGCATGGTTCTCGTGGATAATGGGTGGCGTAGAGAAGCTTTAGGTTGTAAAAGACCCTAGTAAGTGCCCTCTACGTATCAACACTCGTGAATACAATACTTTTCGTAGTATTTTATTGTATGTAAAGGTATTGTGTGTGGAACATGTTTCTCTTATCAATATTAGGAAGAACGTGTGCTAAGAAACAAATCAAACAATCATTTTAGATCAGCCACATTCAAAGATATTGATTAAAGCATCTCCACAAGTCTTACCTGAAACAAACTGACAGTCCAGAGGAAGTGAGTGCATCGTAAAATAGGTATCTTTCCCTGCACCCTTGGCGCAGTATTCATGGAAATTAAATCAAGTATGTCTGCCGACATTCCAAGATATGCGATTAAAAGTTGTGAAAGTTTGTCACGAGATATATTTCCCCTCGGAAGTATCCACCGACCAAGTATAAGAACCAGCAGTAAACATTGATTTAATACTTCAGTTGGCACAATATTCTTGGATGCCACATTCATTAGGTCAGAAACAATATTTAAAGTAATGGTTACATTTTCTTGCTAAACGGAATTAAAACATAATAGTTAAGTTTTGTATTTAAGATTAGTAAATATGTAAAATACTAAAAATAATGAAAGAAAATTTACCCGCTTCCATGAGATGTCATGATGAGCGTACCTCTACATCATCTGAAATACACAAGATTCGTCTTAAGCTTTCCTCATTGATACATTTTTACCATCTCAAGCAAATTACAAAAATATATACTACTATGATATATTTGAATTAGAGCTTGGCAGAAATCCGAAGAAGTTAAATTCAAATTGTTTAACAGAATTTGTAAAAGTGGATTGAGCCCGACTGATGAAACCAAGTCTAGACACTTTTCTATGTCATCATAAAGTGAAACATAGTATAAATTCAAATAAACTAAATATATATAATAAATTAATATATATATATATATATATATATATATA
>CABFPE010000359.1:526093-569707 GCA_900660155.1 Hofstenia miamia
AACAAAAAAACTGATGGATGAAATTTATGTATGAATGTAATTATGAACTCTACAGAGAAACATTCATATATTAATGAAAATCTATAAATTTATGTACAAACACGTGTTCCTATTATTAATACAAAATGATGATGACAATTAACTTATTTATTCTCTCTGGTTAGTACATCAATTTAAAAGGGTTATTTCATACAAATGAAGTAAGTTATGTTCAGCAATAAATGGAAACCGCTCATTGTTAAGATTTTTACTAAATGTTTAAGGAAACTGTATGTATATATGGATAAAAAACACTCATTGAATATATATATCCATTTTCATAAGGTTTATTTCATACAAATGAAGTCATTGGTGAAATTATGGTTAAAACACTTCTACCATCAAGTGGTAAAGAAGTCGGGTCTATTCAAATTCACTCTAATAATTTATGTATATACATACGTGAAGAAAAATTCAATTCAATATTGCTGTAAATTTACATCTGCAAAATATATTACACTTCAAATTTTAACATGGTTCTTTGTTTACAACCTAAAAATTTTGAGGTTTATTCTTACATCGGCAAAGTTTAAGTCCAACAAACATCTTGAACCTGGTTCCGGCTCTTTGTGCATATTTTTTGGGAAGAAAAAAATATTTTCCATTTTGTAAGATAATTTTCAATGTTGGACCATACTTTGTTTGAATTCGACATAATAGGTACACATAAGGAAAAATCACTTTTTTTGCTACAACTGAAAAGAATTTTTTTCCTTTCAATTAATATTAGATTGTGAATATAGGTGTACTGGAACAATTTGCATAATTGTTTCAAAATCCATTTCCTATGTTGCTATCTTCTTGAGTGGTAATTGTTAAAAAATATTAGCTTTAGTTATATAAGCATGATGTGTTAAATAGATATTCTTGAATATTTCTAAGATGAGAATGTTGTTGCTCTCATAAATGTGCTTAAACAAAAATTTGGATGGATTGTTATCCTCATATTACATCTTCAAATGTGATTGATAGATGGTGCATTTTAGAAGCTTTTGGAAATTATTGTGACTGCAATTCAGAGTTGGAATTGGTTCGGGCCTAAAGTTGGGTCGGGATGGGCTGGCTTGGGCTGGATTTTCGACTTAGCAATTTGGGCTGGGCCGAGCTTGGGCTTAATGTTTTTATTGGTATTGAAATACAAGAAGAAATTCTCTTGAAAACTTAAACTTTGCAAATGACAAAAAACATTCTCTTTAAATATTATCAGCCCTGCATAGTTGGCTGGTGAAATGCTTCTAACATCTGCTATAGGCAAAGAGCGGTTATTAAAATTCAACTTACTTTGTGCAGATGTAAGTTATCAGAGAATTTTAGTAATTGAATATATAAAAAGTAATATGTTTTCTAAATGATAAAAAGGACGATTGCAATCCTGGAAATAATTTTTTGTGGTAATACTTATATTACTAAATTACTGCTGACGATAGGAAAAACTTATGAAACGTGACATATATGATACCTTGGCGGTAGAGCATATTACTCAGCAGGGCGTTGCAATATTTTAAGAGGGGTTTGCTTAAAAATAGTGTTATTATTTAGTGACTATATAGCAACATTTTTTTATTAAAAGCATTACAAAAATTGTTGTAGTAAAAGAAATTAACAATATTTTAAATTATATTCGTAAAAAACTTGTCAAAATTTTAATGACGGACTAAAGCGGATATGCACTTATGCACATATTGATCACTACATTATGAAAATTGTCCAATCAAATTCATAGTGTAGTGCTTATGGGCCTCTATGAAGCAAAAGGCACTATCACTAGTTTAAAAAAAATTGGTCCGGGCCGGCTTGGGCCGAATAATTGATTGTGCTGGGCTGGGCTTTGGCCTTCATTGTGCTGGGCCAGGCTTGGGCCCGAAAAATGGGTCCATTTCTAACTCTGTTGCAATTGCTTTCATTTCCATCAATTTTCTTGTTTACTTCGTGAAAAACTTTTATTGCTATAATTTTGATTTTTTCAAAGAATTCCTCTATATTTTTCTATGTATTTTTAAACGAAAATGAAATTATTGGTTTAGTAATTGTTTTGAGGTCCTAAGGTTTATTGATAATTTTGAGATGCAAAGCAAACGCACAATCAGTACCAACAACAAAGGCTCATAAATTTAAAGCAGTTAGATTCGTGATTTATTAGATAGTTCCTGAATTGAGTTTAAGTGCCTAAATTGAGGAGTTGAGTGCTACAACTAGGCATTTAATTTAATTTACTATTGGAAGATCCAAGGAAAGTTCTGAAAATACGTTACACTCAACAAGTTTTAAGCCTCAAAGGATTACGAATTTTCTAACTTAGAGCATGTAAATATATATTACCATTATACAGCATAAATATAATTTTTAGAATAAGTGAAAATTACAAATGTGATTACCTCACGAGAGTTCTCAGATAAATCATTTTGTGTCTATTTTTGACAAGAGATGCTGACTTAGGTTTCAAGTTCCTCATTGCAATTTTCTGAGGATACACTTGGTGTTAGATCTTGATCTTTGCTACCAAGAATAATAATACTGCGGTAAAGTTCGAGCACCACTAGTAGGCTATTTTTTCCAATGAAATACAAAATGCTATTACTTACTAATCCAAAATGATACACAACTATAATTCTAAAGATAAGAAAGGGAGCGTCTTGCATAATTAGAGTGACAAGTAAACCCCAAGCTTCTGTGGATGCAAGTTTAGTCTGAGAAACTAAAGCCAGAAATTTTTCTTCTTTACCTGCCGGTTCCAAAAGGTTCGGTACATCATAATTAGGAGTTGCTTGTTGAATAAGAACTTCTGTCATTGGAATTAAGGTTTGCGTTTTCACCAAGCAGAACTAAACAAACCTTTTAAGTATTAGCATCCATGCTTTAGTGAAGGTAATTGTAAATAAATAACGTATAATGTTTATTATATATTAGTTGAAAGATAGATAGATGTATGGAGGGATAGAGAGATACATAGATAGTTGAATGTGTTTCCCACATTGCAACTCTAGAACTAAATAGTGAAAATTAATTACAATATAATTATATCAAATTTACGAAAGTTAAGCTCTTAAATATTTGTGATGTAGGCCTATCAAATAAATTTGACACTCTTTGTGTCCTATGCAAATCATTTCCATTTCGTATTGGCTTTAGTTGTTAATTCAAAGTTCCCTGTGGGAAATTAAGTAATTTAGCTTATGAGATTTATTTAGTATTTTTTGACATATTGATCTTTTCTTCTTTTTTTTAATGTGTCAGCTTCAATTGCAATTAAGGCTTCTTGATATTAGTATTGTGCTTTTATTATTCTGAGAGCTCTTTTTTGAGCTCATTCAATAGTTTTATTACCTTCAGAAGATGTAAAGCTTTGTACCAGTCGAAAACACAACATTCTAATATTGTCCCAGTAAATGTATGATTGACATAAGTAGACTATTGTGCATCACATTAGAAACTAACGCAGATTAGCTTAATACAAACTAATATCCACATTTCGTCAACCATATGTTAATTTGCATATTTAGCATAAAATGTGTTCCTTCGCCTCTGTTAAATTTTACTTCGTAGAATTTTCGATGCACCAATTATCAAAAAAAAAATTTCGATGTGAGGTGTAAGAAAATTCCATTTGGCAATTCGATTCACCATTGTCCGTTTCTTAGAAATGACGTTTTATTAGAAAGAGATGTGAAGTTAAATCAAATTCAATTTTAGATCAAACATAGAAAATCTCATGAAAGTCTTATCATTTTCAAATTCATTCAAGCTCTAACATAGTAATTAATTAGCGCACCTACAACCAAAAATCACTTCTGCTACATTTATTTTTTAGACTAGAGACTGAATATGTCAATAGTATACGTTGTTTATCATTTATGGGGCTTGAAATTGTTGTCTTTTTAAATAATTGTCGTGGGTTATAGTAGTAATTCAAAATTTTGTTTGTGTAACAAAGATTATTGAGATTAAAGGGAGAAATCTGTTATTTTTACCGAAATGCAATATAATAGCCACTTGGAATTCACAAAAACACATGAAATATCACAAATATGTGCAAAAAATTTGATGTAGAATTTTTATTTATCATATTTCAAATATTTTTATTTGTTTTATTTGAACACTGTTAACAATTTTTATCTTGTTTGTTATGTCTTTTACACAATTGCTGGGGAAATATAATAAATTGCAATTTTTTAATAATTATTTTTAATTGATTGGATGAGAAATACATAGAAAGATTTATTCGATATCACTGTGCCTTGAGGCACTCCTCGATCGGTTTTAATATAATCAGTTTTGATGCTATTCATTAAAACACGCTGTTTTCTATTCTCTAAAAAACTCATAAGTAACTTAATTAAATTTTTTTGAAATCCGTAATTTTTAAGTTTAATGGCCATAATGTAAAAATTCATTGAGTTAAAAGCTCCGCTTAAGTCTTGAAGGGCGATGCAAAAGGATATATTTTTAGATCTATTTGAGGATATTTCTTCAGTGATTGAAATATTTGCATTACTTGTACTACAATGCCTAGACTGAAACCATTTTGTTTAGATGATAAAATATTCTCAGATGCAAGGTATTGGTTGATTTAAATGTCCAATACTAAGAATGTATGTTTGGTAGCACGTCCTTAATGATTTATTGTATGTAATAATCTAAATTTATGCAATGATGAAATATTTTAATGTATTTTCTGGTCTGAAAATATGTTTATAGATAAAATTCTATCAAAAAGTGAAAGTTACCGAAGTGATTGTGTCTATCTGAGTAGGTTTGATATAATCATAAAATCAAGTGAATTTACTGTAGATAACATTTACTGAACAATTAGGTATTGTAGTTAAAAATACTCAATATGATTAAATGCAGATTGTCTAATATATTGAACTTAATATGTACAAAATGATAACTAAGTCAATTTTCCAAATATTAATTTTGGATTTTCATCAAAAAACAGTAATTTTAAATTTGAGGCAAAGGAGATCGACTACAACAACATTTATGAATTTTATTGGCTCAAGTTTGCGACCCGATCCAATCAAACAAAGCTTGCTAGTATAGTAGGTACAAAATATTTTTCAATAAAAGTATCAATAGGAACAGTACGAAATCAACGAAAAATCCAAAAAACATTTAATATCTTTAAGGATTTAATTTCCTAAGTTGTTGCCACCATTATTTTTTCTATTGACGATGAAGGGAGACCCTCGAAACATGTTTACATTTTTGTTGTACTATAATGACTATAAATATATATATGTATATATATATATAACTCGCCATTTGATACTGTAATAACATCAAATGACGAAAAAGTCGATAAACTCCATATATCAAATGGCGCAAATAGTGTCTACCCTGGAACACAATTTAGTGAAACTCAGGCCTATTGGACACTTTTAAAAAAAATTATAAATAAGGTAAAATAATTATATTTCGTTATTTGATAACTCTTATTAATTATATATATATATATATATATATATATATTATATATATATATATATATAAATAGAATGAAAGATAAAAAACACTCTAATAGCATTTCAAATATAAATAAACAATTTTTAATCTGTAAATTTTAAAAAACATTGCGTTGCAATAAAGCAAGGCTAGGCATTCATGCTGCTGTATTTTGGAGGTGGCTGGCAGTAACGCGCAACTAATGGGAAACTCTAACCTCAAGCAAAGAGGCCACGGTCAGCCACAGCTTCAATTTTCAAATTATAATTCTTAGCGGCCATAAGTTTAAACGTATGCCGGTAGAGGACTTCTTGAAAATTTTTCATAATTATGTAAAAAGTTTATAAGTGCTCATAGCTTAAAAACCGTTAATGCTGTGCTCAACACCTTATAGAAGAGTCTCCTCTTTTCTTCCGCACAAAATTATCCATATATTTTAAGCATATGAATTGTGTATTGTTTTTTTAAAGTTATTTTCAAATTCGTGCCGAATTTTTTAAAAATAATGTTGGTATTCACCTATTCATGCTTTCAAAACCGATCTTCATCAGAGAAAAGGAACAATACTTGCGTTTCGTTTTGTATATTAAAAGATAGATTGATTTTCATAAGCTTACCAATATTTAGTGTATATGGGATTGTATCAAATTTTGAAAAAGTTTAAGGGCTAAAAATAGAGGACAGAATTTACTTAGAATCCTCAATATGATACTCAAAGTAGAAAATTAGTTGTATAAAACAACAACGTACATAATTTTACAAACAATATTTAAAAACTTGAAAAATAGAGCACTCTTATCAAAAGGCGAATTATAAATATTCTGGATCAAATGATAAATATAGTTATTTCAAAAAACCAGCAAGTAATATATATATATATATATATATTTACATTTGAAGTTCATTTAATAAGAACTCTAGTGTGAAATTTCGAAAGATCAGAAATTAACTTGAGTTGTTATATTTTATTGTGAGCTTAAAAAATAAACTATTCAGAAGATATTTTATCAAATATATTCGCACAATTCACATAATGAAAATTTAACCAAATTTATTAATGAGCGTGCTCATACGTGGTGCTCCCCATCCAGATGCTGCATCCCATCCAACACCAGAATCGAAGGCATTACCACAATACATTTGAATAGATGTACCGTTCGTAACGTCGTATCCAACATCTTCTTTTTGATACAATAATGGATTAAAGAATCCAATTGCGGCTTTTCCTTCTTGATGTCTATATGCATTGAGTTGGGTAAGCATTGCAGCTACAATTGGAGTTGCAGCAGAAGTGCCCAAAACACCTTCCGATTGACCACCAGCAATTATGGTAAAATAACTAGCAAATGCTGCGATATCAGGATATGCTCTTCCTTTAGCATTATATTTTTTGGAATCTGGAAGATTTTTAGCAGTGTTCAAATAGTTAGTAACAGCCTTATCTTGATAACTAGGCCTAGAATTTGCATCTGAAAAACCTGCACCTGTATCAACCCAAACGTTTTCTTGGCCATTCCAATAGGTTCCACTGACTCCTAATGCATAGGGGGAACTTGCAGGAAATTGGGGAGTGTATTTACCACAGCCAAAATATGAAGTACTTCCAACACCACTATCACCAGTTGCAAAAAGCCAAGTAAAACCAGCAGCTCCTGCTTTTTTTAAAGCTGTGTTTGTAGAATCAATTTGACTTTTTGAGAACGCTTCTTCAAGACCACCGTAGCTGACAGAGTTGACTAATGGAGCACCAGAAGTTTGCATTGCCAAGTTTATGACATATACATATAGATTGTTGCCATTAAAATACGCCCAGGTATTCTGCTTTACAACTGTTGTAATGTATTCGACATCTAGACTTGCTTCAAGAAAAGAGGCAGAACTGTTTGTATATCCATTTTTGCCAACAGTTTTTGAGACTGGGTTGGAGGGCATCCCATTTTGAGATTGAAATTTAGCCAAATCGTCTGGGCGGAAGAAGTTGTTTGAAAACTCAACAACTGCATTGCTTAGCTGGGGATCAGTACCAGGAACTGGATTAAATTGATCAGCTTGATAAATTTTTCTTATTTTCTGTGGTTGCAAATCTACTCCTTGTGTAGTGTCACCCCATAAATGTTTTTTTTGGCCATATCTGTACATCGGAGCAGGTATGTCTGCTAAACAGCTAACGGATTTAACAATACCTTTGAACTTCAAGGGTAACTTGTACTGATTTTCCTGTTTTGCATGCAAGTATTTAACATCTTCGCTGGGATGCCTATATTCTACCATATCTGTTTTAAAAGTGCATTCAATGCGCTTGACACACGTTGTTATCTTTATAAAGTCATTGTGTCCAAAAGCTTCAGCACTGAGAGGACAGGATGATTTGCATTTTCCATTCAACCAATTAATGATTGATGTAATTTCACGATCGCTTCGGCCAATTTTCTGCTTAAGCTCCTGATTGGTAACATACCTCCCATAATCTTTGCTTTTTGGATTAGATACAGCTTCCAGCTTATCATCGAGCCATTGTAGATTTCTCTGCACTAATTCAACTAAGAACAATACTTCCTCCTGTGGGTTAGCGTCTTTCCCAGATTTGTAAAATCTTGGAACAGCAGTTAAGCAACTGCAGACACAAACAAAAAATATTGTTAGTTTCAACATTTTTAGCTCTTGCCATAATATGCAGTCTTTTATATTATCAATGTTTACAAATGAGTAAAGTCCGAATAAATAGGTATTTAAAATATTACTTATTACTATATGGTATTTAAGGAATTTTGGGTAAACACATTGCTTAAATTTTAGAGTGCAATTTTGCAATTTAGTGTTGAAATTCAACTAATTTGCTAGCTCATCTAGTCTTTTATATTGTCTCTGTTGAGAGACAAAACGTGTTTTTATTACATTTCAAAATGACTAGCGATTTGGTCGGACTTTTTCCACATTTGTAATCGAGGTGTCCTCCTACAACAGTGAAACGTTGCAGAACTACAGATTACATATTACTCAATATTAAGAAAACAAAAAATTTAAGATTTTGGCGTCAACAACACTAATAAATGCTCGTCGCCACGGGGGTTATGCGTTAGGGGGATGAACTCTTTGGAAAGTCAGGCAACCCATCCTGGACCATAAGCTAAAAGCAAAGTCAGCATCCAAAATAAAATTTGTTAATTCAATTATTGCAACTTTCCTCTTAATAATGTGAAATGCATTTTTAAAGGCTATTTTTTCTATATTTTCAAAAAAATTTGCTCACTCATTTGATCACTGCTAGATGACCTCTAGCGTAAAAAATCCTGCGTACGCTCATGTATACGACATTAAAAAATATAATAGTGGACAGTATTGGTAAAATTTTGTTTAATTTTTTAGGAAAATCGAAATTTCCATCAACCTTTTCTGAATGTATATCGACACCCTTTGATGAATTTTGGGTACGGATCTACCCTAATATTTGAGACGATGGGCTAATGATAAAATGAATAAATTGAAAAATAATTATTCGATGTCCTCATGACCTGACGCCCTGAAAAGAATTTATCGATAAAGATAGCCATAAAAATACGGGTCGACCCGTTCCCAATCTGGGTTATTCATTAAGAAAACATATAATACTTACAAAAAAATCATAGCAGTTATTCTAACAAATTGTTTTATGAAGCAAAACTGATGCATATCAAATATTTTTTGAATGTCTTTTAAATGAAATACCATATTACTTCTAAATTTCCTTACATTATTCTTAATGATTATTTATGCTTAAAAATTTAGTGAATACATAAAAAATTAATAAATACCTTGATGTAGTATGGATTTGAAAAATATTCCATGGTCTGAAGTTGAGTCATTGACTTAAATACGAATATCAGTTTTAAGTAGAATAAAAGATGTATTTTGAAATATTTTTTTAAAATGATGAATAAAGTTCCAAATCAGAAATATGTTTCTAATAGTTAATTAATTATTTCAAAAGGCCTTATCTGAGAAACCAAATATTTAGACAATTTCATAAACATTTTAAAATTTTAGAACATTTGAATCGAAAGGACTTCTTCTAAAGTTCCATTTGAAATCTCAGAATTTCAAGAGAATATTTAAAATTATTGCAAAATCAGATTTAAAATGAAACTTAGAGCTATAGAAGCGAATTAACTTAGAATTTTAATAAAAACCAAGTAAAAAATTAAATAAAGTTCTTTATTTTCTAGATTAAGCAAGATTTGTTGTTGTTGTTGTTGTTGTTGCATTGGCATTCTTGCATTTCAATGCTTCGATTCACCAAAAATTCAAACAGATATTTCATTTCTATTTAACAAATTCGGTGAAAAGCAAATTGAATTTTGATTCTTAGAATTTCACAATTTCATTTAAATTAGCTTCAAATTGTCAATCTAGTGTTAAGAATTAACTCAAGCACGCCTTAATATGGAAAATTTCCTTGAACTTTTTCATGCCATTGTTCTATGCATTCCAAAGTAGTTTAAATTTCTTCTGTTGCATGCACAATGCTCTAATATGAGTAAGGTTTCTATTATATATTATAAAACGAATTGCTACACAATTTTTATTATAAATTACTGAACTTTTAAACAAAACTTCCAAATTATTATGTTAGTAATTCACAAATGAGATTTTAGAGCAATAACTTGCTGAACTTTCATATATCAATGCTAACAATAAACATAATGCTTCAATATTTCTTTTTAAAAGGAAGTAAATGCTATTTGCAAACTGAAATGTTACTGAAATTTTAAGTTTTTTCAGCAAATCCAGAAAATACCAATAAATGTTGAAAATTGTCTTCCCTAAATAATGTAAATTTTGCAAAACAAGACATTTTTCACAATCACATCAAGCAGATCTTATACTTTCTTTAAAATTTGAATAAGGCATCAAGCAATTCCGTTTTCTGGTGAAAGGGAGCCTATCCTAGTGGATGAGTCATTAACTGAAAAAACTAAGACTTCAATCTTGAACAATAGCCAGCGTCAAGCCAAAATATTTTAGAATGTATGAGTGTTTAATCTTTAATTGGGTAATATTGTAACTCATGTCAACTGTTGCAGAATTTTATTGTTACTTATTCAAAGCAAATATTTACAGATATTTATTTTCTTTTTTTACCTTATCAAAACGTAGACTCATACTTGCAAATTTAGTATAATGCTGCAAGCAAAATATTTTGTCAGATTTCAAATTGAAAACTGCTTCTTTGCAATAAATCGTTTTTCATGAAACATGATTGGGTACAGAAGAAATCCAATTCCTGTTTATGTATTATCAAATTAAAGTTTAACTAGTTACTATTAGCACGAACAAAAAACTATTTTTTAAAAAAACATTAAATACGTTCGTCAGTGAAAAAATTTATCAGTCTAAAAAAGTTTAAGCATTTTTCAAGAATGCCACTTAGGATTATCGTTAAAGAGCTTGTTTGTTTTTTAAGAGGACGAGTCGTTTTCCTAAAATTTTCAAACGCTTTTCTCCAAATTTGCAAATTGTTGGTGAGTGGATACCCCTGAAATTGTGAATATGTGCACAATATTGCATTATCAGAGGTACTTGAAAACACGAATTATTGTATGATGAANTTTAAAATTCATTAAAACTATTCTCTATAATTAAAGCTCAGATTAGTTAACACCAAACATTTCTTTAAACAGCAAGACTGCTCAAGCCCAGTTAAGGTTCGCCCTGCACAAAGTCAGTCATCATGGTATCTAAATCGGCTCCGGCAGAGCTTAGTTTCAACAAGTAAATGAAAGAAAAGGCACTTCTCTATTGTGTTGCTTTTTTAGATTTAAAATAAAATCATGGGTAATTTAATCTAAAACAACCTGGTGTCTTTTTACACATTTTCAAAGAAATTTCCCCAAGCCTATTAGGAAATTTGGAAATCATGAGCCGTGGAAAGATCTATTGGTGAATGTTTGACTATTTATCGTTGAAAATTTATACTGAGGCATATTCCTGTGGCTGAAGTACTTGAAAAGATTGACTATTTATCGTTGAAAATTTATATTTTTAAAAAATGACTTAAATACACTTCACACCTAACATTCAGGTAATTCAAAGGTTTAGAGCACATGGTATTAACGCCGGTATTAACTTTAGCTTCAACTGTTATCTTATATGTATAGTTAGGCCTCCCAAACCAGTTGAGTCAAATTTATTGACGCCAATGGCATCAGGGTTAAAGAAATCGATCAAAGTCACGCCATAACGTGGACATGATATAGATAGGAGACTCTCCCTATCCTATGGTGAACCCGTGAGTTATGAGCACTTAAAATTTTTTTTCAAGAAATTATGAAATTCCAAAAACCTTTGAGACTAAGGATGTCTGATTCTCTACCCATTTGAAATGCATGGTTCTCGTGGATAATGGGTGGCGTAGAGAAGCTTTAGGTTGTAAAAGACCCTAGTAAGTGCCCTCTACGTATCAACACTCGTGAATACAATACTTTTCGTAGTATTTTATTGTATGTAAAGGTATTGTGTGTGGAACATGTTTCTCTTATCAATATTAGGAAGAACGTGTGCTAAGAAACAAATCAAACAATCATTTTAGATCAGCCACATTCAAAGATATTGATTAAAGCATCTCCACAAGTCTTACCTGAAACAAACTGACAGTCCAGAGGAAGTGAGTGCATCGTAAAATAGGTATCTTTCCCTGCACCCTTGGCGCAGTATTCATGGAAATTAAATCAAGTATGTCTGCCGACATTCCAAGATATGCGATTAAAAGTTGTGAAAGTTTGTCACGAGATATATTTCCCCTCGGAAGTATCCACCGACCAAGTATAAGAACCAGCAGTAAACATTGATTTAATACTTCAGTTGGCACAATATTCTTGGATGCCACATTCATTAGGTCAGAAACAATATTTAAAGTAATGGTTACATTTTCTTGCTAAACGGAATTAAAACATAATAGTTAAGTTTTGTATTTAAGATTAGTAAATATGTAAAATACTAAAAATAATGAAAGAAAATTTACCCGCTTCCATGAGATGTCATGATGAGCGTACCTCTACATCATCTGAAATACACAAGATTCGTCTTAAGCTTTCCTCATTGATACATTTTTACCATCTCAAGCAAATTACAAAAATATATACTACTATGATATATTTGAATTAGAGCTTGGCAGAAATCCGAAGAAGTTAAATTCAAATTGTTTAACAGAATTTGTAAAAGTGGATTGAGCCCGACTGATGAAACCAAGTCTAGACACTTTTCTATGTCATCATAAAGTGAAACATAGTATAAATTCAAATAAACTAAATATATATAATAAATTAATATATATATATATATATANNNCTCAACACGTTATAGAAGAGTCTCCTCTTTTATCCATATATTTTAAGCATATGAATTGCGTATTGGTTTTTTTAAAGTTATTTTCAAATTCGTGCCGAATTTTTTAAAAATAATGTTGGTATTCACCTATTCATGCTTTCAAAACCGATCTTCATCAGAGAAAAGGAACAATACTTGCGTTTCGTTTTGTATATTAAAAGAAAGATTAATTTTCATAAGCTTACCAATATTTAGTGTATATGGGATTGTATCAAATGGTGAAAAAGTTTAAGGGCTAAAAATAGACGACAGAATAGCTTAGAACCCTCATAATGATACTCAAAGTAGAAAATTAGTTGTATAAAACAACAACGTACATAATTTTACAAACAATATTTAAAAACTTGAAAAATAGAGCACTCTTATCAAAAGGCGAATTATAAATATTCTGGATCAAATGATAAATATAGTTATTTCAAAAAACCAGCAAGTAGCGTATATATATATACAACTATTTACATTTGAAGTTCATTTAATAAGAACTCTAGTGTGAAATTTCGAAAGATCAGAAATTAACTTGAGTTGTTATATTTTATTGTGAGCTTAAAAAATAAACTATTCAGAAGATATTTTATCAAATATATTCGCACAATTCACATAATGAAAATTTAACCAAATTTATTAATGAGCGTGCTCATACGTGGTGCTCCCCATCCAGATGCTGCATCCCATCCAACACCAGAATCGAAGGCATTACCACAATACATTTGAATAGATGTACCGTTCGTAACGTCGTATCCAACATCTTCTTTTTGATACAATAATGGATTAAAGAATCCAATTGCGGCTTTTCCTTCTTGATGTCTATATGCATTGAGTTGGGTAAGCATTGCAGCTACAATTGGAGTTGCAGCAGAAGTGCCCAAAACACCTTCCGATTGTCCACCAGCAATTATGGTAAAATAACTAGCAAATGCTGCGATATCAGGATATGCTCTTCCTTTAGCATTATATTTTTTGGAATCTGGAAGATTTTTAGCAGTGTTCAAATAGTTAGTAACAGCCTTATCTTGATAACTAGGCCTAGAATTTGCATCTGAAAAACCTGCACCTGTATCAACCCAAACGTTTTCTTGGCCATTCCAATAGGTTCCACTGACTCCTAATGCATAGGGGGAACTTGCAGGAAATTGGGGAGTGTATTTACCACAGCCAAAATATGAAGTACTTCCAACACCACTATCACCAGTTGCAAAAAGCCAAGTAAAACCAGCAGCTCCTGCTTTTTTTAAAGCTGTGTTTGTAGAATCAATTTGACTTTTTGAGAACGCTTCTTCAAGACCACCGTAGCTGACAGAGTTGACTAATGGAGCACCAGAAGTTTGCATTGCCAAGTTTATGACATATACATATAGATTGTTGCCATTAAAATACGCCCAGGTATTCTGCTTTACAACTGTTGTAATGTATTCGACATCTAGACTTGCTTCAAGAAAAGAGGCAGAACTGTTTGTATATCCATTTTTGCCAACAGTTTTTGAGACTGGGTTGGAGGGCATCCCATTTTGAGATTGAAATTTAGCCAAATCGTCTGGGCGGAAGAAGTTGTTTGAAAACTCAACAACTGCATTGCTTAGCTGGGGATCAGTACCAGGAACTGGATTAAATTGATCAGCTTGATAAATTTTTCTTATTTTCTGTGGTTGCAAATCTACTCCTTGTGTAGTGTCACCCCATAAATGTTTTTTTTGGCCATATCTGTACATCGGAGCAGGTATGTCTGCTAAACAGCTAACGGATTTAACAATACCTTTGAACTTCAAGGGTAACTTGTACTGATTTTCCTGTTTTGCATGCAAGTATTTAACATCTTCGCTGGGATGCCTATATTCTACCATATCTGTTTTAAAAGTGCATTCAATGCGCTTGACACACGTTGTTACCTTTATAAAGTCATTGTGTCCAAAAGCTTCAGCACTGAGAGGACAGGATGATTTGCATTTTCCATTCAACCAATTAATGATTGATGTAATTTCACGATCGCTTCGGCCAATTTTCTGCTTAAGCTCCTGATTGGTAACATACCTCCCATAATCTTTGCTTTTTGGATTAGATACAGCTTCCAGCTTATCATCGAGCCATTGTAGATTTCTCTGCACTAATTCAACTAAGAACAATACTTCCTCCTGTGGGTTAGCGTCTTTCCCAGATTTGTAAAATCTTGGAACAGCAGTTAAGCAACTGCAGACACAAACAAAAAATATTGTTAGTTTCAACATTTTTAGCTCTTGCCATAATATGCAGTCTTTTATATTATCAATGTTTACAAATGAGTAAAGTCCGAATAAATAGGTATTTAAAATATTACTTATTACTATATGGTATTTAAGGAATTTTGGGTAAACACATTGCTTAAATTTTAGAGTGCAATTTTGCAATTTAGTGTTGAAATTCAACTAATTTGCTAGCTCATCTAGTCTTTTATATTGCCTCTGTTGAGGGACGAAACGTGTTTTTATTACTTTTCAAAATGACTAGCGATTTGGTCGGACTTTTTCCACATTTATAATCGAGGTGTCCTCCTACAACAGTGAAACGTTGCAGAACTACAGATTACATATTACTCAATATTAAGAAAACAAAAAATTTAAGATTTTGGCGTCAACAACACTAATAAATGCTCGTCGCCACGGGGGTTATGCGTTAGGGGGATGAACTCTTTGGAAAGTCAGGCAACCCATCCTGGACCATAAGCTAAAAGCAAAGTCAGCATCCAAAATAAAATTTGTTAATTCAATTATTGCAACTTTCCTCTCAATAATGTGAAATGCATTTCTAAAGGCTATTTTTTCTATATTTTCAAAAAAATTTGCTCACTCATTTGAACACTGCTAGATGACCTCTACCGTAAAAAAACCTGTGTACGCTCATGCATACGACATTAAAAAATATAATAGTGGACAGTATTGGTAAAATTTTTTTTAATTTTTAAGGAAAATCGAAATTTCAATCAACCTTTTCTGAATGTATATCGACACCCCTTTGATTAATGCTGGGTGCGGGTCTACCCTAATGTTTGAGACGATGGGCTAATGATAAAGTGAATAAATTGAAAACTAATTATTCTATATCCTCATGACTTGACGCCCTGAAATGAATTTATCGATAAAGATAGACATAAAAACACTGGTCGACTCGTTCGCAATCTGGGTTATTCATTAAGAAAACATATAATACTTACAAAAAAATCATAGCAGGTATTCTAACAGGTTGTTTTATGAAGCAAAACTGATGCATATCAAATATTTTTTAAATGTCTTTTAAATGAAATACCATGTTTACTTCTAAATATCCTTAAATTACTCTTAATGATTATTTATGCTTAAAAATTTAGTGAATACATAAAAAATTAATAAATACCTTGATGTAGTATGGATTTGAAAAATATTCCATGGTCTGAAGTTGAGTCATTGACTTAAATACGAATATCAATTTTAAGTAGAATAAAAGATGTATTTTGAAATATTTCTTTAAAATGATGAGTAAAGTTTCAAATCAGAAATATGTTTCTAATAGTTAATTAATTATTTCAAAAGGCCTTATCTGAGAAACCAAATATTTAGAAAATTTCATCAAAATTTTAAAATTTTAGAACATTTGAATCGAAAGGACTTCTTCTAAAGCTCCAATTGAAATCTAAAATTTCAAAAGAATATTTAAAATTATTGCAAAATCAGATTTAAAATGAAACTTAGAGCTCTAGAAGCGAATTAACTTAGGAATTTAGTAAAAACCAAGTAAAAACATTAAATAAAGTTCTCTATTTTTTAGATTAAGCAAGATTTGTTGTTGTTGTTGTTGTTGTTGTTGTATTTATTGTATTTGTATTCTTGCATTTCAATGCTTCGATTCACCAAAAATTCAAACAGATATTTCATTTCTATCTAACAAATTTGGTGAAAAGCAAATTAAATTTAGATTCTTACAATTTCCCAATTTCATTTAAATTAGCTTCAAATTGTCAATCTAGTGCTAAGAATTAACTCAGGAACGCCTTAATATTGAAAATTTCCTTGAACTTTTTCATGCCATTGTTCTCTGCATTCCAAAGTAGTTTAAACTTCTTCTGTTGCATGCAGAATGCTCTAATATGAGTAAGGTTTCTATTATATATTATAAAACGAATTGCTACACAATTTTTATTATAATTACTAAACTTTTAAAATAAACTTCCAAATTATTATGTTAGTAATTCACAAATGAGATTTTAGAGCAATAACTTGCTGAACTTTCATATATCAATGCTAACAATAAACATAATCCTTCAATATTTCTTTTTATAAGGAAGTAAATGCTATTTGTAAACTGAAATGTTACTGAAATTTTAAGTTTTTTCAGCAAATCCAGAAAATACTAATAAATGTTGAAAATTGTCTTCCCTAAATAATGTAAATTTTTCACAATCCCATCAAGCAGATGTTATACTTTCTTTAAAATTTGAATAAGGCATCAAGCAATTCCGTTTTCTGGTGAAAGGGAGCCTATCCTAGTGGATGAGTCATTAACTGAAAAAACTAAGACTTCAATCTTGAACAATAGCCAGCGTCAATCCAAAATATTTTAGAATCTACGAGTGTTTAATCTTTAATTGGGTAATATTGTAACTCATGTCAACTGTTGCAGAATTTTATAGTTACTTATTCAAAGCAAATATTTACAGATATTTATTTTCTTTTTTTACCTTATCAAAAACGTAGACTCATGCTTGCAAATTTAGTATAATGCTGCAAGCAAAATTTTGTTTTTTAAGGGGACTAGTCGTTTTTCCTAAAATTTTCAAACGCTTTTCTCCAAATTTGCAAATTGTTGGTGAGTGGATACCCCTGAAATTGTGAATATGTGCACAATATTGCATTATCAGAGGTACTTGAAAACACGAATTATTGTATGATGAATATTCCGATTTTTTTAAAATTCATTAAAACTATTCTCTATAGTTAAATCTCAGATTAGTTAACACTAAACATTTCTTTAATGAGCTCAAGCCCAGTTAAGGTTCGCCCTGCACAAAGTCAGTCATCATGGTATCTAAATCGGCTCCGGCAGAGCTTAGTTTCAACAAGTAAATGAAAGAAAAGGCACTTCTCTATTGTGTTGCTTTTTTAGATTTAAAATAAAATCATGGGTAATTTAATCTAAAACAACCTGGTGTCTTTTTACACATTTTCAAAGAAATTTCCCCAAGCCTATTAGGAAATTTGGAAATCATGAGCCGTGGAAAGATCTATTGGTGAAAGATTGACTATTTATCGTTGAAAATTTATACTAAGGCATATTCCTGTGGCTGAAGTACTTGAAAAGATTGACTATTTATCGTTGAAAATTTATACTGAGGCATATTCCTGTGGCTGCACTTCACACCTAACATTCAGGTAATTCAAAGGTTTAGAGCACATGGTATTAACGCCGGTATTAACTTTAGCTTCAACTGTTATCTTATATGTATAGTTAGGCCTCCCAAACCAGTTGAGTCAAATTTATTGACGCCAAAGGCATCAGGGTTAAAGAAATCGATCAAAGTCACGCCATAGCGTGGACATGATATAGATAGGAGACTCTCCCGTGAGTAATGAGCACTTAAAATTTTTTTCAAGAAATTATGAAATTCCAAAAATCTTTGAGACTAAGGATGTCTAATTCTCTACCCATTTGAAATGCATGGTTCTCCTGGATAATGGGTGGCGTAGAGAAGCTTTGGGTTTGTAAAAGACCCTAGTAAGTGCCCTCTACGTATCAACACTCGTGAATACAATACTTTTCGTAGTATTTTATTGTATGTAAAGGTATTGTGTGTGGAACATGTTTCTCTTATCAATATTAGAAAGAAAGTGTGCTAAGAAACAAATCAAACAAACATTTTAGATCAGCCACATTCAAAGATATTGATTAAAGCATCTCCACAAGTCTTACCTGAAACAAACTGACAGTCCAGAGGAAGTGAGTGCATCGTAAAATAGGTATCTTTCCCTGCACCCTTGGCGCAGTATTCATGGAAATTAAATCAAGTATGTCTGCCGACATTCCAAGATATGCGATTAAAAGTTGTGAAAGTTTGTCACGAGATATATTTCCCCTCGGAAGTATCCACCGACCAAGTATAAGAACCAGCAGTAAACATTGATTTAATACTTCAGTTGGCACAATATTCTTGGATGCCACATTCATTAGGTCAGAAACAATATTTAAAGTAATGGTTACATTTTCTTGCTAAACGGAATTAAAACATAATAGTTAAGTTTTGTATTTAAGATTAGTAAATATGTAAAATACTAAAAATAATGAAAGAAAATTTACCCGCTTCCATGAGATGTCATGATGAGCGTACCTCTACATCATCTGAAATACACAAGATTCGTCTTAAGCTTTCCTCATTGATACATTTTTACCATCTCAAGCAAATTACAAAAATATATACTACTATGATATATTTGAATTAGAGCTTGGCAGAAATCCGAAGAAGTTAAATTCAAATTGTTTAACAGAATTTGTAAAAGTGGATTGAGCCCGATTGATGAACCCAAGTCTAGACACTTTTCTATGTCATCATAAAGTGAAACATAGTATAAATTCAAATAAACTAAATATATATAATAAATTAAGCTATATATATATATATATATATATATATATATATATATGCATTCATATATCTAATTAATAAGTTCAACAGAGCCTTGACGCACATGAAGTACACCCCCAAGCTGTTCAATTTACCGGGCGGCTCATTGCAAGACTCAAATGACCTAAAAATGTCAACAAATGATGCAAAATTATATTAAAAAACAATCACAATGTGTTTTCTACCATTCTTCTACACAATTAGTATGTAATTTGCTAAAAATTATCTTAGAAGATCTATCTTAAGATTTCGCATATTTCAAGACATCTTACATTATTAGTCGTTTCATTGTTTATTCTTGCAGTTTCTAGAATCCACATTGGAGGTACAGTTGCCAATAAATAGAGAAACACGCATGGACAAAACCTAAATTAATTGAAGATTAGATTAATCAAATTAAGTTAGCGAATAGAAATTTTCAAAATGAATTGCTTGTTGCTTATGGTTCAGGACTATACCACGCATTTAGAAAAATTCAAAATGAACACCTCAAAACTTTACTAATAAGCGTTTGAGCAAATGATTTTTTTCAAATAGGCCGTTCATTCAATGGTATAGGCCAAGCTTAACGGGCAGGGGCCAGAATGAAGTGGAATCGCGTTTTGTGGTCAATCCTAGAAAACTATAAACTTGTAAGTTTGATGAAGCTGAAGTCCTCATAATTTTACTTTTACTCTACGTTCGTTATATCTCCAGTTTTGAAAAGTACTTGTAATGGACATTCAATATATCAAATATAACTATTGAAAATTTTACTTGGACACTTAAACGAAAATGAAAAACCTTACAATAATGCGTAAAATTGAACATTTCTTTTCTTTATTCATATTTTACAACATTAAAGATAAAGTGATAGATCGAGTGATTTTTTTACCTAAAAAATTAAAAATTTTGACTCAAATGTTGACTTTTTTTACAACAAAATGTAATTTTTTAACTAAAAAATAAATCTAAGGATTGTTTTCTTTTGGTAGAATTCGTGTATTCTACACCAAATATAATCAACTAGTCTCTAACATGCTATTTAACATTGAGAAGAACCTTTCCATGAAAGCAGAAGATCACATGGCTATTTTCAGTTATCCTTATTCTGTAGGATTTAATGAACCAATTGCACTGGTTATTCATGAAAACATGTAATCTATGGTTTTCAAATTTTTGTAAAGCATTCAAAATTGAAAATTATTCAGATTCAAAGCGTTTTACAAGTCCAATTCCACTGAGTCTCGCATGGCTGCCTCCTTTACAACAGTTCTTGCTCTCTCAACAATGAGACCCGTAGTAACGTAATTTTTATAAAAATTGGCAAAATATTAATGTAGTAGCTAAAAGAATTGGAAATGAGTTCTAGGCTTCCTAGATGCTTCCTGCCATTTAAACTTTTGTTTACATTTGTAATTGCATAAATTTTTTGTATTATGTTATTTTAAAGAGCTTTTTATGACAGTCATTCATACATCGTTTCTCTTCCAAAAAATTTGAGCTAAGAATTTAACCATAAAGTAAATTTTAATTTTTTTTACCTAAATCCAAATTTTGTAAAATTTTGACTTAATTTTGATCTTAAATTTTAAAATATGTATTCATAGGCATTTAATCTATTAAATTTCTAGCTATTTATACAGAATTGACCTTTATTTCAATATTGACTTTTCCAGTTTTGTTCGCTCAAGTGATGAGTTAACTACATACTATCAGGTTTTAGATAGTAGATACTATTTATTTTCAATTTGAAGAACTTCACTAATGGCTATATGAATTCTAGGATAAAATTAGTTAAATATTTTAACCACACTACTTCTTGGTTACCAACTTCAACCTAGGGGTTTTTGGTGAATCATATAAAATACCTCGGGTCACAAGTACCCTAATTGTCTACTGCAACCTACCTCACTTTACAAAAGTTTAATTGATCCTAATATGATATAATTAGAAAATATTACCGGTTAACTAATAATAAGATCTTTCGTTTTTCTGAATTAACCAAACGGACAATATCACTGTACTTCAAATCCTTGATTTAAACCCTTATTATAAATAAACACATGTACTCAAAATGAATTATTGAATTCATTATTAAAATAATGCTAACAAGAGACATTTAGCCACAATTAAAAGCATCGGTTCATCCCTCCATTGAAAAGAATCTCATATATTCATATAAATAATTGGATGTAGTGTGAACATATATATACAATATATATATATATATATATATGCATTCATATATCTAATTAATAAGTTCAACAGAGCCTTGAAGCACATGAAGTACACCCCCAAGCTGTTCAATTTACTGGGCGGCTCATTGCAAGACTCAAATGACCTAAAAATGTCAACAAATGATGCAAAATTATATTAAAAAACAATCACAATGTGTTTTCTACCATTCTTCTACACAATTAGTATGTAATTTGCTAAAAATTATCTTAGAAGATCTATCTTAAGATTTCGCATATTTTAAGACATCTTACATTATTAGTCGTTTCATTGTTTATTCTTGCATTTTCTAGAATCCACATTGGAGGTACAGTTGCCAATAAATAGAGAAACACGCAGGACAAAACCTAAATTAATTGAAGATTAGATTAATCAAATTAAGTTAGCGAATAGAAATTTTCAAAATGAATTGCTTGTTGCTTATGGTTCAGGACTATACCAGGCATTTAGAAAAATTTGAACACCTCAAAACTTTACTAATAAGCGTTTGATTAAATGATTTTTTTCAAATAGGCCGTTCATTCAATGGTATAGGCCAAGCTTAACGGGCAGGGGCCAGAATGAAGTGGAATCGCGTTTTGTGGTCAATCCTAGAAAACTATAAACTTGTAAGTTTGATGAAAGTCCTCATAATTTTACTTTTACTCTACTTTCGTTTTATCTCCAGTTTTGAAAAGTACTTGTAATGGACATTCAATAAATCAAATATAGCTATTGAAAATTTTACTTGGACACTTAAACGAAAATGAAAAACCTTACAATAATTCGTAACATCGAACATTACTTTTCTTTATTCACATTTTACAACATTAAAGATAACGTGATAGATCGAGTGATTTTTTTACTTAAAAAATTAAAAATTTTGACTCAAATTTTGACTTTTTTTACAAAAAAATGTAATTTTTTAACTAAAAACTAAATCTAAGGATTGTTTGCTTTTGGTAGAATTCGTATATTCTACACCAAATATAATCAACTAGTCTCTGCTATTTAACATTGAGAAGAACCTTTCCATGAAAGCAGAAGATCATTTAGCTATTTTCAGTTATCCTTATTCTGTAGGATTTAATGAACCAATTGCACTGGTTATTCATGAAAACATGTAATCTATGGTTTTCAAATTTTTGTGAAGCATTCAAAATTGAGAATTATTAAGATTCAAAGCGTTTTACAAGTCCAATTCATTTCATATTAATTTGCGGGTACACCTGACCCCCGCATGGTTGCCTCCTTGACAACAGTTCTTGCTCTTTCAACAATGAGACCCGCAGTAACGTAATTTTTATAAAAATTGGCAAAATATTAAAGTAGTAATTAAATGCTTGCTCTAATTTATCTCTATTAAATTGTTAAAAATTGAGCAGTGATATTTTCCATTGTTTTTGTAACCAAGAAATTTATATTTTAAAAGCTAAAAGAATTGGAAATGAGTTCTAGGCTTCCTAGAGGCTTCCTGCCATTTAAGCTTTTGTTTACATTTTTAATTGCATAAATTTTTTGTATTATGTTATTTTAAAGAGCTTTTTATGACAGTCATTCATACATCGTTTCTCTTCCAAAAAATTTGAACTACGAATTTAACCATAAAGAACATTTTATTTTTTTTACCTAAATCCAAATTTTGTAAAATTTTGACTTAATTTTGATGTTAAAATTTTAAAATATGTATTCATAGGCATTAAATCTATTAAATTTCTAGCTATTTATACAGAATTGACCTTTATTTAAATATTGACTTTTCCAGTTTTGTTCGCTCTAGTGTTAAGTTAACTACATACTATCAGGTTTTAGATAGTAGATACTATTTATTTTCAATTTGAAGATGAGGAACTTCACTAATGGCTATATGAATTCTAGAACAAAATTAGTTAAATATTTTAACCACACTACTTCTTGGTTACCAACTTCAAACTAGAGGTTTTTGGTGAATCATATAAAATACCTTGGGTCACAAGTACCCTAATTGTCTACTGCAACCTACCTCACTTTACATAAGTTTACTTGATCCTAATATGATATAATTAGAAAATATTACCGGTTAACTAATAATAAGATCTTTCGTTTTTCTGAATTAACCAAACGGACAATATCACCTTACTTCAAATCCTTGATTTAAACCCTTATTATAAATAAACACATGTACTCAAAATGAATTATTGAATTCATTATTAAAATAATGCTAACAAGAGACATTTAGCCACAATTAAAAGCATCGGTTCATCCCTCCATTGAAAAGAATCTCATATATTCATATAAATAATTGGATGTAGTGTGAACATATATATACAATATATATATTTCAGGTGCCCAAAAAATTCTTTGCCAAGTTTTATGAAGGAGTTAAAGATTCATTATTAAAATATCAAGTGTACTTATTCATTAAAATATGCCCAAAAAGGTCTTTGCCCATTTTTATGAAGGAAATTAAAGATTCATAGTTAAATTATCAAGTGTATTTATTCATCAAAATATGAACCCTCAAATTCTATGACCTTCTCCCAACGGTTCAGCAATTTAGTAATGCCATTCTTAAGTTTTACTCTGGAAATAGTTATGCCCTATTCTTCATATGATTATCTAAGCTTAAAAACAAGGAGAAATCTGGTGGGGAGAGGTCTCCATCTTCAAGGGTTTCATTAGCAGAACGAAACTTTTGAAACCAGTTTTTGCAGTTCTTTCATTTTCTGAACCTTCACCAAACGCTGTACATAGCTTATGAGAAGTAGATGAAGCAATTATACCAACTTTGAATTCGTACAACAGGCAAGCNAGTTATGCACTTCCGTTTTCAAGTCATCTTCGATATCGAATGCCCTATTCTTCATTTGATTATCTAAGCTTAAAAACAAGGGGAAATCTGGTGGTGAGAGGTCTTCATCATCAAGGGCTTCATTAGCAGAACGAAACTTTTGAAACCAGTTTCTTGCAATTCTTTCATTTTCTGAACTTTCACCAAACGCTGTACATAGCTTATGAGAAGTAGGTGAAGCAATTATTCCAACTTTGAATTCGTGAAACAAGCAAGCACGAGTTGTGAATTTTCTATCAATCAATTTTAAGTCTAAAATAAGATATAAAATAACTTTAGTAATGAAAAATTTTTAAAAATGAAACCATTCAACAATTTACTTAAACAAACACTTATGCTTAAATATAAACACCCTTGATACTTTAACTATGAATGTTTAAATTCCTTCATAAAAATCGGCAAAGACTTTTTTTGGCACCTTATATATATATATACATATAATGATGTCAATTTTTACCAACGATATTCATTCCCAACTCTTTTAATACAGCTATAAGACATTTCCAGAACTTGTAGACAGCCAATAACAGCATACCAGTAAATTATGAAATCCGATTGCACTTTGAGCTGCATAAGCGTATGAAGAATAACAAATGATGGAAAGCCTATGAATAGCAAACGAGCAGCAATTGCAGCCATTAGGTTCTTGAAGTGTCTAAACAGTTGTTTAAAAAACAACCACACAGGTAGTAACTTCATATTGTCAAGCAGAATTCACAAATGTGGAAGACACTCGTTAATCAAGCAATAATTCATTGCATCTGTTGCGTTCTTTCTACTATAATAATTGTTTAAATTTTAATTTTCCATCATAAATTTGGAAAGTAAAATTGTAAAAAGACAATAAACTGCATATTATTCCAAATTAATAGGCAGGATATACGAATGAAAGCACTTTGAATTCAATACTTAACGTAGAAATCAAAATATGTATGCATGAGAATTTTACAGAAATAATGAAGTAATTGTATGTTTAGTCAAGCTTAAGTCTGATTCAGTTGTTCTAATTTCCCATTAATTCAATTTCTGCTTATTGAAAAACCAGTAAATTTTCACTTTACATGTTTTCCAGAAAAATAAATTTTGTATTGTTATTGTTATCAACATTTCTAATTCAGATCGTGGAATTATTTATAGATTTATAGATTTATGAATTGAATATGGAACAAGTTGTCCGAGTAAGTTTCAACTGTTTAAATATTCCCTTAGGATTGAATCCCCGCATCCTAGTTCAGTTTATTCCCCCTAGCATTGTACAAAGTCTTATAAATTTATTTTTGGCATTTGATGTTCAATGAATTTTTTGTATTAAGCGAATTATTGGTGCAAGTTTTTCTGCTCCCTTACACTTAGCTAGAAGTAATTTCTTGTAAAACCTAAATATACTAATTAGCAACTTACTTATAAACTTATAAAAAGTTCCTTTACATCATCGAACGCTAAGTATACAAAAGAACAGTTTATAAATATATATATATATATATAATTTTTGAATTAATTTATAATTTGAACAATTTCTTATATAGGCCAATGACTATCTCAGTGCTTGCTAATGACGTGTTTTTAAAAAAATCGCTCGCTGAGTTAATATTCTTGCTCTGTGGCTAGTGACACCGCCGGCTGTAAATGTGTATTCTCATTATTTTTACCTATAACAATCATTATTGCTATCTCGATGTTTTACAGTGCGTTTTACAGTTCAATAAGTTTTCTATTCTGGGTATTAAAGTTTTTCAGTCATAAAATAATCTTTCTTTTGGATTTGGATTGGAAATCGATTCCATAAACTATTACAAATATTAAGATAACTGTTATTCATTATTATATTATTGAACTTCGATTTTTAATGAAAAAATGTATGTAATCACTTGAAGGGCAATCTTTTGAAAAAAATAACGTATTGTAAAATCGGGTTATTCCGACAGTATAATTATTGATGGCTTTAATGCAACATTGGAATGGTGCTGTAAGCGGTATGAACGATATTATCAGATAAACATAATAATAGATAGATATGCACACATAGTCAAAAATTTCCTAATATTTCGTCATTCCACGAGACAATGTGATTGGTTACCGTTTTTAGAGATAAATACGTACAATAGCATTGACCTATGCATTCATCTGCCAGATTAACAGTTATTATTCACACGAATTGCTTTGAATGAAGCTAAGAGAGTCCTAATAAGTAGGGCGGGCCTCAGCTAGCGCGGGGCCAGGCAAAATATGCATATAATTAAAATGAAAAAGTCACGTTAGCAATGCCATATTATTTTGTGGGTTCACGCCCTTATATATTTGTTGTTAAAATATATAGATTTGTGCTTGCATATGCTCTGTGTTGGGAAATTATATAGCTTGATATATATATATATATATATATATATATATATAATTTTTGCTCGATAATGTAATTATAGATCATTGTATGTAATTTGCATCCCAACAGTATAGACTATTGATACTGTGCTATAACTGCATCAATTATCTATAATAATTTCGACATTAATGAATTTCGTTCTTTTGTAAACTGTTCAATTTTAGCTTAATTATTTCCGTTAAATTATTACACAGTATTTTTGTTAGCTTAAAAGGTTATTGTACAGAACCTGTTTTATTTATTCAACTTAGTAACGGCCAACAGTGTACTATTGTTTGATTCCTTCACCAGTTTCGTTTGTATGAATATGTGCAATTTATTCATTTTTGGATCGGCAGTTATTCTCAGCAAATCCTTTCTTACTTTATTATTTTGACTTTACTTTTATAAAATGTGTTTCTAATTTTTTAACTGCATCGTTAAAGGACCCTCATTCAGCGGACAAACTGGTTAATGGCCATCGTTTAACTAGGTTAGGCATACGGCATGGACACTTGTACTGCTATTCATCCTAAACGAAATTTATTATTAGTGCTTTCACCTAAATTGCACGAGATGAGAAATGCACTGAGATTAGGTTATTTTACTTAGCACTTAGGTTCACCACTTGCACCCAAGAGTTAGGGCTTCTTGTTTCTTAATTTAATTAGGTCTCTAGTCTTAAACAACTCTTTCGAAAGGATTTCTGTATCAGGTCAGCCAAGTGTGGCCAGTCTTCCCTGCCACAATCTCCTGTTTACTATTACTTTGACTTTTACTAGATAGGGTACTATAGCAGGAGAATATTACAAACATAGTATTCAATTATACATTTTTAGAGATTATTTAGTATTTTAAAGTATATTCAAGCCACTTTAAAGAAATTCAATCTTTGAAAAGCAATGTTAAACTTTAAAATGCTTTTAAGTCACCTTAGCAAATCAGTGTTATGAAAATCATCTAATAATTTAAGATATCCTTAAGTTAGTCTAAAGAGACTTCTTACTTGTGCTATTTTACTAGTATTATTTATTAATTCGAAAAATCTCAATCAATCCAGTGGCAATTTCAATCTCTAATATTCCAAACAAAATAATTTTCTAGAAATTTTATATTTTCAACAAAATCCTCAACTTGGGAATCCAAGCTTTGAAAATTTGGGAGACCATGGCTCATTTCCACCCCTCCCCCTTGCTACACTTATGAATCAATCTCAATTGATAGCAGTTACAAGTACAAACCACTTATCCATTGTCTGTATATGGCAGATCACAAATATTTTTTAATTGCAACATTTAACCTTATTTTTTGTAAATCATAGTGTACATATTAAAATATAGATACTAATGTGCAAATGCAACTAGCAATATAATTGTTGAATTCATATTGTGAAAGATTTAATATAAAATTTTTAAATTTACTAATAACGTTTCTGTAATAATTGCTTAGTGCGAGCCCATGGCCTTCACCCCTTGCCCCCCCTCCCCCCTTTAAAGCCGGTAACGAATGTGGAGACAGTAGTTAGTTTACGATTTTAAACATTCATTCTAATTAATTAATATTCTGCAAAGTATATATCTGTATAATGTCGGATTAAGCCACCGTCGAAACTGTATCTGTGTGTTTTTTATTATTGCATACTAAAATAATATACTGTTAGTTTACCTTACTGTGATAGAAAAATGATCTTTTAAAAGTTTTACTTGTACAGGAATGTACTTTTAACTGTAATTTTTAGATGAAAAAAAAGAAAAATATAAATTACAATCAGGATCAGCTTGACCGAGCTGTTGCTGCTGATAGAAATGGAATGAAACTGTATACAGTTTACAAGGAATATAGCCGAGAAACACAAATCGCGATCATTTCAGTCCTACTATAATGACAAGTTTGGGTGGGCCAACAGTAATTAGTCGCGAGCAAGAAAAAGCTTTATGCAACCGATTTGGTGAAATGGCAAAACGGGGATTTGGATTAACTATCATTGACTTTCGCAAAATGACATACAGATTTGCCATCACATTAAAATCCAAGCACCAAGTGGGCTCAGGTATTCCAAACAGTTGGTTACGCAATAAATTGACTGATAAAGACTTTTATTATTTATTTCTGAAGAGCAATCCGAGCCTGTCCTTGAGAGGAACTGAAAATCTTTCGTTTGCTAGGGCTTGTGCAGTCTGTTCTGAGAGGATAGATGCATTCTTCGAAGGTGTTCAACCTTTATTTAAAAATGCTGTTCCTGAATCTATCTGGAACACAGACGAAACTGGCCTAAGGACTTTACCACATTGTCAGAAAGTTCTTGTGAAAAGGGTTTAAGATTGGCTCCATGCAGTTCAACTCCCAGCGTGAAACGTGCGGTAATTCCTGCTAGAAAAGAAATTGATGTGTGTAAAGGATGGTACTATGACATTCAACAAGATGAAGATTGGTTGATGTGCAAGGGATGCAAACGATACATGCATCAACACTGCACTGAAGAATTTGGTGTTCTTGATGACTTCATTGACGAAAATGGTGTCTTCATATGTATGGACTAGCTTAGAATAACATTTTATGAATTTTTTATGTGTATTGTATATGCAAATGTTGTAGTAGTATCGCTTCTGAAAAAGTAGAGTTATTACCAAAATGTAAAGCTAATATTATGTAGTTAGATCTGCGGTGGATATGTTATAACTATACATTTTTAAATTGAATATGTCACATTTGAACAAAAACAAAAAGTTGAAATGTGTTACTGTCGATAATGCCCGATTTTACACTAATCGTCATTATTATTGTTTGTTTTTAGAGATGAAAGAAGGAAGGCAAAAAAGATCAACTGATAGCAGAAATTAAGGAATTTTTTAACACCATACTGCACTTGCAGCACTACACTTGCAGTAAAATGAGTTTTATGCATTTACACGGTGCTCTTCGGTAGCATTATAATAGTGTTCCAAGTAGTAGTGGGAGAGAACATCCTCTGTGCTTAGTAGCAATTCATTACAAAATCGCATCATCAGTAAGTGTTTAGACGTCATTGCAAATATAGTTACATAGTCTAACCATAGCAATTAGTCGTGTGATGCTGTCAAATGTGACCAATCATGTAGTCGAACCGTAGCCTTAGAAGTAGCAGACGCAATCTGTTGACGATTTCATGAAACATTACCCAATTTATTCGTCATAATACTGACAAATTTTTGTGTTAGCACTTTGAAATATTCTATAATGTGTGCAACAAAATGATTTTGATTTGTTGCTATGTAACTATTTTATTTCATATGCATGTATTCAGAACCAGCTTTGCCCACCGCCAGTCTTTTTGAAGTTACTGCACATAGGCAAAATATAGGAGTAATATCACAATGTGGGCTTCACGTGGTTGTAAAATAATCAGACTTGAAAAGACTTCAATGCCTTCTCACTGAAAAGCTATGGAAAAATACAATTTTGGCAAATATTGACATATCAACGAACAAATTTTCTTTATAGAAAGTATGACAATTCTATAGGTCTGCATGGGATTAAGAGCATCAAATTTAACTGCATTTCAGGAATTACAACGTGCAGATATACAAGTACGTATTTCTCTAAGATCTTGAGGTTTTCATCATAGGTGGATTGTAGTCTTGTGTACTGTGGATGCACTATTAATATAATTTGTGGTGTAAAGTAAGATACATTGGGAATTTGTCTAGTAATTTGTCGCATTTTTAAAGGTAATAATGCATAGATGCTGTTCTAAAGTTAAGTTTTTGACTTTTGTGGTAAAGTATGTGACATTTTGAGAGGTGCTGTTTGACTGCAGATCCAAAGTGTAATTTCATACATTAACTAAATTTATTGCAATAATGACAGTAACTTACAAAATATTTTAACAAAGTTCTTTGCTTATGCATTTCAATTGATAATGCACATTGTCGCTTGGACCTTCAACCACAAAACGTTCGGTTAATGTTAGCAGACATATAGTTTACAATGCACGTCATTGGGCGTACAATTTTCCGATTTCTTGTTGAATTCCTTTGCACCCTCTGTAGCAGAAAGTGAATTTAAGGCAATGACAGGAAAAAGGATCTGTTTTAAGTGTTGCCTGTAATTGCCAAAGACTTTGCTAATCTTCATTCTTTAGATATTACCGACTTAGTTGCAACGACTTCTATGTTCAATGGATACTATTTACCGCAATTTCAATAGCACTTCCTTGAAAAAAATCGTAAGTTTAAAAATGGAAATGCATATTAGTAAAATGTGAATTTCACTGCAAATTGGATAAAAGCCAAAAAAATGGAATTCAAATGAATTTGTCCCAGGATTTTATTAGTTTTACATTTTGACAAGGATTTGAAAAATTGTATTCTGATTTATTTTTGGAATGATTTATTTCGTGGAATGAGCCATTAATTTATTTGCAATTCATGTAAGTCTTTACAGTTTTACTTCGAGTATTTTGTTTTTTAGGGTCGGTTAAAATATGAAAGTGAATCGATTAATAAATATTTAGCTTGATGTAACATATAGTTGCTCAATATAGCACATACTTAATCAAATCTTATAATGCAAATGATGTTAAAGTAATAAAAAAATATGTTATACATAAAACAAAATATAAAGGAGTAGGATAGAGTACAAATAACTGTTTCGTTTTTCTAGAATTTTCTGAAGTAAATTAAAACGCATTTGCTGTCTACCAAATTTCAATTAATGTAATTTTCTAGCGTTTATTACCAAAATCAGTTATGAATGGCCAGCAATCTAAATTTCTAGCTGTAGCACTCTCAAATGGTACCACTGCCAAAATCAAATATTTGATCGTTCTTGTGAAATGGGAAATCTTAAGTAGGTTTTAAATATCTTGAAGCAAGAGAATATAGAGTGTAAATTGCAGCCTGCATATTATGTATATCCTAATTTCAATTTTTATTGCGTGAAGGGTTTCAATCTCATTTTATCAACATTCATGTTTACTAATAAAATTTTACAAAGAACAATGCTTAGAGCAAGGCTCATGATAATTGCGCTGTTTGAGATCAGCATTGCATGTAAATATATAGCATTCTGTGTGAACTTTCAAGGCTCCTACAGTGCTTAGCAATTCATTTCATATTTTTTCAAACAGTTATTGATTATAACAATCATATATACAACATTCCTAGCTCGTTACTCCTATGGGCATTCCTTGCAAAGTTGCACTGAGCCAGTTGTTAACAACTTCAGTACTTCCTCCAATTTGGCCCTTTCAGGTCTTTTCTTAGGCAACAATTATAGCGTGTAAGGAAAGCTAGTCTATGTAAAACTCTAAGTATTTACTAATTTTGTAATTTTTGTATTGTACAAAGGTTTAAAATAAATAAATTATTATTATTGTTACTTCTCACAGCTCCTGCTGGTATACCTCAAGCTCGGGAAACTCACCAGTTCCCACGGAGTCTGAAAGCTTTCCTCAGGACTCTAGCTGTTCCTATCAATGCTGCCTTCTGTACTACTGCTCCTCCCCACTTTGGTACTCCCAACTTCTCCAAGTATTTCTTATGCTTCTTACTCACTGCTCCTAGTGCTCCTACGACTACCACGACTACTTCAACCTTCTTTAACTTCCACAACCTTTCTATTTCCTCTGCCAACTCTCTATACTTGTCTATCTTCTCTTTCTCTTTGCTTTCTACATTCCTGTCCTTTGGTACTGCTATATCTATCATTGTTCCCAATCTTTTCTCTTTATTTACCACTACTATATCTGGCCTCCGTGCTTCTACTACCTTGATTCTCTGGATGCTGAAGTCCCACATTATCTTAACCTTATCATTCTCTGTGATTCCCTGTGCTTGTGCTCATACCACTTGTCTCCTGCTTCTCACCCATACTGCCTGCTCAAACTCCAATGTACCATTCGTCCCACCTCGTCATGCCTGAACTTATACTCATTCTGGACCAATTTCTCACACCCTGCTATCAGATGATCTACTGTTTCTTCTGTCTATATGCTTCTTCACCCAGTTTGTTCTTATTTCTTGCTCCTGTGCTGCCATTATCAGTGCTTCTGTTTCTCTGTTTTGTCCTGACTTTTTTAGCCACTTGTTTCTTTTTCTCTGTCAAAATTTTCTGTGTTCCTCCAGCATTCTCCATGCATTGCCTTCTGCCTATACCTTGTTGGTCTCTCTAGTTCCATCCTACTCTGGTATGCTGTCTTTCCTTCACTCTCAGTTCTTATCTTCCTTAATTCCTTAGTGACCTCCAGTAGTGACCCTCTAGGTTGTGCTTCTACATATCCCTTTAGCTCTAGTGCTTCTGCTTCTACAGTTTCCTCCACAGTTAGCAGTCTTTTCCCTGCTTTATGCCTTGCAATGTACAACATATCAACATCTCCATTTAAGTTGAATGCTTTCTCTGCTGCTAGTATCTTTCTTGTCTTCCTGTCTAGCTCTCTAAGTTCATCTTGTTCCACCTAACTATTCCTGTGAATATCTCAACACTGGTATCACCAATGTATTAATTGCTTTTATACTATTCTGCCCAATCAATGCTGACTTCTGTAGAACCTTCCTTACTCTCCTCTTTTATTTTTTTCTTAGCCTCATCTTCATTTTCTCATGATCTGTGTTGTCCCTCTCTATCACGCCTAAGTACTTGTAACCCCTTGACTTCCTCAATCTTATCCCCACTGCTCGTCCTTAAACCATCCTCATCCATACACTTACCTCTAGTCATTGTCACTGCCACACACTTTCTAATCCTGAATCTCTGCTTGCCTTCTCCAATGTTTCCACTTGCTTCTGCAACATCTTCCTTGAACTAGCATACATTTTCATGTCATCCATGTACCACAGGTGACTCACTGTTCTACCATTCTTCTCCATCTTATACCCTATGTTTGTCTCCTTTAGCTTTTCTATGATAGAGATTAAGCTAACTACAAACAGTAGTGGTGCTAAGCTGTCTCCTTGGAATATGCCTCGCCTAAACCTCAACCAGTGCCCGTCTATTTCAGTCTGCCACTTTCCCAACTCCCTCTCTAGAAACTCAACCCATTTCCATGAAATTCCAATTGCCTGTAGCATTGTCAATAACCACCTATGTGATATGATATCATATGCCTTCCTGTAGTCTATCCAAGCCATTACTAAGTTTGTCTTTGTTCTTCTACAATTCTCCACCAATTTCTGGTCAATTAACATCTGAATTTTGCTTCCTCTCATCTTTGTCCTGCATCCCTTTTGTTCCTCTGGTATCAAGCTTTTCTGTACTAACTAATATGCCAGCCAACTAGAAATCACAGAAGTTAGAATTTTCAAAGTATTTGGCAGACATGTAATTGGCCTGAAGTTGCTTGCCTCACTGCCATTCTTTGGGTCCTTCTGTATCAGAAATGTCCTTCCCACTACCATCCACTCTGGGCACCCACTCACTACACACTCTTCCAGTGCTACTGCTAGTCTCTCATGAACACTTATGAACTTATTCAGCAAATACCCATGTACCTCATCTCTGCCTGGCGCCTTCCAGTTCTTCATCTTCTTTAGAGCCTCCTTTAGCTTTGCAGTTGTGATTACTTCTTCTTCTTGCTTGAATTCCTTCTGCATCTGCTCATTCTCTATCTCTGGTCCCACACTTCCCTGTCCTCGCCTGCTCTAGCTGTAGCCTTTTCTCCTCCATCTAGTTCTTTATAGAATTGTTCTTCTTGGGTCTCAAACTCCATATTGTCTTTTGCCTGCTTTGCCCTTGCCATATATTTTCTCAGTTTCTCAGCTTCTGCAACTAATCTCTGCTTAAGCTCTTCTCTTGCAGTTTCTATAGTCTTGCATTTACCTACCCTGCACCTGTCCTGCCTTACTTGTCCTGATCTTCCCTATTTGCTGCTTAATTTTTGCCACTTTATTCTCAATTCTTTTTTCCCATGCTGGCTTTCTGTCTCTCTTATCTTCTTGTCATCTTTTCTTTTTCATGTCCATGCCTACATTTTTCAGCACCTCACATGCACCTGCATACACTAAACTATTTAATTCTGTGACACTCCTAGCATCTATCCTCTCCAGCACTTTATTGACCTTTGCTGTCTCTACTGCTAGCTTTTTTTTCTTAACTCCTCTTGGAACTGGCAATCTAGTTCTCTCACCTATTTCTTCTTTCATCTTTTCCTTGATTGCTGCTTCAGTTTCTGCGCCCACTGGTTCTGCTGATTCCGCCACTTCTATCACTTCATCTTCCTTTGCTTAGTCTGTTCAACTCTCTTTTTCCCCTTACTTTCATCCAACTGCAACTTTTACATTTTCCTGCAAGCCCCTGCATTGTAACTTCTAATCCCATTCCTGCCTTCAAGCATTTTCTTAATGTAACCCCTCTCATCTGAGCTGCTTCTTCTGTAACACTCCACTGCTGTTCTGTTCTGCTCATCTGTTTATTTACACCATTGTCCATTGGTCTGTGTGGATCCTATACTAACACTTCTTGAGTCCACACTCCCAATTGGGGAGTCCACCTGACTGGAGATTCTTTGCACCCTCTGACCATTTAAGGCTACCCAGGGACTGAGGGCCTTTTCTTTTGTCTTTGATTTCATATTAAGAAAGGGTTGGGGCAGGGCTCAAACCCAGGTCTTTATGGTCCCAGTTTCAAGTTCTACCCCTTGGCCACTCAGTCCCTTTATTTTGTATTATTATTATTAATTTTATTATTTCTCTGCTAGGGTAGGGCCTGTGATTTGACCCAGTCCATACTCTTTCTCTATAATAATAGGTCTGGTGGTTTGTCTGTACCCATGTCTTAAGCCTTTTATGCCTGTAGCTAAATGTCTCTTAACTAAAATAGCTTCACAGTCATAGCACCTATTGTAGAATTGGTGGCTGGAGACTATGGCAGCATTACTAAGGAACTAATTGACTCAGCAGAAGGTTGCAAAAGTGACTTTAATAGAGCAGCCATGATTCTAACAAAATAACAATGATAGATCTAACAAACATTGAGAATTTATCCATTGTAACCTGTAACTGTTTAAAGGGAAAAACATCCAGTATGACCAATTCATATGGCTTCCAGCCAAAGTGCTACCTGAGGGGAAGGTAGTTTGTGATTTGAGTGTGTGGTGCTATCCTATTTGTCTCATTATTTATTTTCTAGCTCAATACAAATATAACAGTCTCAATATAGTTCTTATCTCTCAGCTCACTATTAAATAGCACATAATTGCTGTGCATTTGCATTAACTAACAGTATAATATCATCACAGTGTAATAGTGTTATTGGTGCATGTTGAAATTGATCAATGGTTTTATCCTCCCTATATGTAACCATAACTTAATATAGTCCACAATCTGGGCTGCTAACTGTCCAAAAGCCGCACATCAAATTGGTTCACAGTTAACAGTAACTCCCAAATTGTCACTGTGACTTACACAATCATTGTTATTAAAATAATTCAAAAAAGCAAAATGTAAATGTGTAAGAGAGTTGAACACAGTTGAGGTAAGGTAACTCTATTGTTGCTTTGCTACAATGTCTGCCCTATTTATACATAGTTTCAAATTATTACCTGCCTTTGTTTACAACTCAAGAAATCATACAATCATGTTTCCCTCGTAAATTCAATTGAGCAACAAAAAACACACATCACAGCATTGAGGGGGCATAAATATAGCATCATAAATTAAGCTTGAAAATAAGGAGCTGACGTCAAAGTGACATAATAAGAAATAAATAGAAATCAAAATAAAATTTGTAAGAAGTCCCTGAGTGACTCTATGCTATCAATGTAGTTAATGTCAAAAGTCAAATTAAGTACTTAAATTTTACAAAGATAAAGTCATACTTAAATTCTGTTTCCAGAAAAAGTTCTACTAATTTATCACAATAATTTACAACACAACAAACAGTGTGTAAACAATTTTAATGTTCTGCTGATTAATTGTTGACTGGAAACAAGTTATTAATTATCATAGTAGTACACTTCACTACACTTCTTGTATTACATTGTTTTACATTTTTTCAATGCAAATTATGTGGAACATTGTGACAGTGAAATAAAACTCTCTGATTTTGAATTATGCATTTAATTTTACATGACTCAGTGTAATATTTTGTTTGGTGTATTTTAATTTTTTGTGCAAATCTAAATTAAGGTTAGTTTTTCATGAAGTGCACATAGGTATGTAGATAAACAGACTACAAAATCAACATTACAAAACAAAATATTTAAAAATCACCATACTTATACTTTTCTAACAAAATGAATACACATGTAGATAAAATGTACATTACAATGACTTCTGATAATAAATTATATAATAATACATTTTTGTAATTTACAAAATTTGCTTTACAAATATTGAAAATTATCATTTAGCATTTAAACTTCCATATATGTTAGCCATTAATTCATAATAAAAACTGAAATCAAATTGACATTAATTTCATTTAGAGGAGTAAGTTTTTGATATATTTTCTTTCTTTTACCATGTAGAGCAATTAAAAGTGTTTTTAAAATTGTAAAATAAAACCTGTTTTGTATTAAACTAATACTTTCTGCATAACTACAATTCATTTTATTGTTTAATTTTTCAGCAAGTAATGCATAATATCAAATTGCTTCTTCATTCTTAGCACAATTGGTTGCAAATATGAGGAGGTGAATGGAGCATGTTCAATGTTCTGCACATGATCTTGGTATGATCTTTTCTTGGAAGCCTCATTTTAATTTGTTTTGATGGTGCATTAAGATGTTTAATGCATACATTGAACACAGAATTTTGTAATGGTGCCCAAAATAATCTAAACAGCATGTCAAGTTGAGCATTATCTCTGATGTTTCCATTAATTGCAATTTTTTCTTCTTCAGTAATTTCTATTAACCCTTTCAATATATCAAGCAGCACTGTGCCACTTTCAGAATTTTGCTTCTAGTGCAGGGCAGCAGCATGCCACCTTCAATATTTTAAGTTCTAGAAACAAAACAGATGCTTTAAGAGCTTTGAGCTGCATTTAAAAAGACAGCAGTTGTTTGATTTTCATTTCTTTATCTTCAACCAATCAGAATATTTTCTAGAATTCTAATAGAGGTGCAACATAAAAAGAAGGTATACAGATGAAGAAGCCCTTCAACCTTTTGTGGAATTGGGGCTGAATAATCCTAATCTGGATCATCTTCTGGGGATGAATCTGCTCCTGAAGATGTACCAACTGCCATATCTGAACCAGCTGTTCAAACACATTCAAATAATGAACCATCAACTTCTAAAGAAGTATCATCTAGAAGGAGTAGAGGAAAGAGCAGAGGTGTCAAAAAATTGTGAAAAACAATATTTTTTGGTTACTAGAAGCAATTGTATTGAACTTCTCCATTGCTTACAATTCCCAGCAGGAGGAAACCATAGTGTTGCTAAAGTTCAAAAGGAAATCATTTCATCTTTGATTCCAAGGAATGATATTGTTCCTCAGCCCAATCAAGTGCCATCATCCAGGTGGAAGTACTAAGGATGACAGACAGAGCAAGTTGAACCCAGAATCTCATCTGGTAGACCAATGAGTAAATACATAAGACTGCAGAGTGTGCAGTAAGAACTTAGGAGGACAGTGCAGAGACACTCTTCTTTTGAACATTTTGTCCTGGTCTACTCATCTGCACCTAAAGACATGCTTTGGGAAATATCACACTCTCCTGAGCTACAAATAAAATAGGTGTTTGATGTTTGTAGTTAGTAATGGAAGATGTTAAAGGCCCTAGTCACAAAATGATATTTTGACCTTGACTGATTCACAGATATTGATGAGGGGTTTGCAACACCTTCTAGCAGTGAGTAATTATTGACTCATTTTTTGTGACATTTACAGGAACTGATTTTACAATGATTCATAAACACATATCTGCTATATTGACTCATTTACATACTTGGGGGGCCAATTTAGTTTACATATTTTACAATGATTCACATACTTGCCATAGTGACTTACTTATTTATGTGGTCATTTTCATTTGCATGCTTACTATTGTTTGCATTCACAATGGTTAATATACATTAGCTGACTAATTAGGGTTATGTTGCATTGTGATGATACATTGCTGACTTAATTCATATTACAATTTTACAAATAATTAATTTTATTTTCCATAAGAATTCCATTTGTTGCTTATGATTAATCACCATCATTTAATTTGATTTTTGGGAAATCTAAACATTACATGCAAAAAGCTACGTTTAGTTTTTCAAATACACTTTTTTTTCATTGTAAAAAATTCCATACATTTCTTTTAGTGATTAACACAATCATTGTAATTTCATTCATTTTATAAAATCTATACACTACATGCAAAAGTCTACATTTCTGCTTTTCAAATGTGTTGCTATTTTTAATTGTAAAAATTTCCACATGATCTAATGATTAACATCCACAATTATTGTAATTTATTTCATTTTTCAAGAAATCTATGCATTTCAATAAAAGAGCTACATCTCATTTTTCAAATATGCTGTTATTTCCATGTAGAAAATTCCAAATGATCTAATGATTAGTGTCCACAATCATTGTAATTTATGTCATTTTTGGAGGTCTATGCACTACATACATATCAATGCATGGTCAATGCTATTTAAAACACCACACCCACATGTTCATGATAATCACATTATTGGCTAATTATAGCGAATAATTACAAATGCAGTCCTTCAAACTTTAAAGTACGACATCATTTAATCTTGTGGTCCACTACAGACAGCTGCAGGTCACTCAGCTTGTATTGAAACAACCATTCACGCAATGAAGAATATCTATAAAAGCTATAGTTATGAAGCTATTTTACTTGTGCATGCAGAGAATGACTTCAACAGGTTAAACCGAACACTTGTCTTAAATAATGTCAAATATTTGTGTCTACCATTTGCACGCTTCCTGCAAAATTTTATGATAGCCCAGCCAGATTTTCAATTGGAGACAAAGTGATTTTCTCAAAGGAAGATACCACTCAAAGTGATGTTACAGCAATGTCCATGTACAGCATTGCGACACTTCCACTAGTTTATGACAACAAAAAACCCATCAGTTCGACGCATATTCTATGCAGATGATGGCGAGGGTGAAAGAAAGATTCGGGGTGTCCTATCATGGTGGAAGATGCTTAAAAAACGTTGACCTAAACTTGGTTGCTTTCCCAAGCCCTCAAAAACCATCCCTCTTGTTAAGACCAAACATCTTTAAAAGACCAACAAATACTTTGGAAGAGAAGGGATGTGTATAAGAGACAGGATGGAGCGAGATATCAGTAGTATGAATGCGAGTGAGTGAGGATATCTGGCGTGGCTATGATGTAATTGTTTACTTTGGCCGTCTGTGTATTTCTGACGTTATTGGAAAATATTGGTTTTGTTGGCAAACAATTGTATTAAATGTAACCAATTTTTTTTAGAGGTTGAGGAATTTTTGAAAATCCCATGAGACTAGAATTGTTGCAATCAAAATGTAACAATTTTTATATTCATTTACATAAATAATTTTTAAATACCATTAAAATTCTACATGCAAGAAATTTAGCAATAAAATATAATTCCAAAAACTTGAATTTCTTTGGTAAAAGTCATAAATAATAAGTATTTTCAAACAAAAATATTTTTTTAACATTGAGGAAAATAAATACGTTTCACGGACAACACATGTCAATTGCAAAAACAAAAACTTTTTTAATTGATAAATATTTCCAATTAAAAATAATTTTTAAAAATACATATAAATACATGCTTCTACAGATGTATACTCTCACCATACAGAGAAAACGAAAATTTATAAATAATAAATTTATTTACAAAGAAAATATGAAAAGAACTACTAAATGATAATGTTCATGTAGCGAATTTCATCTACAGTTGAATGAACAATGATAATATTCGTCATGACTAGGGCAACCACTTTTTAGACCTAAAAATTGCATTTATATTCCTAAGGATATGACCTAAATATTCAATTTCTAAACCTGAAAACTAGATCTAAAAAGCAGATTTTCGCTCAAATTTTTATTGATCAAGATTGTTATTTGCATAACAGAGCATATAATTTTCAATGTTTTCATCTAGAACATTTCTATCATCAGACAACAAATTTTTTTTGCTTGCTGAAGGATCGCTCCACATCCCCACTTGATCGCTTGCACCTGCTAAGTAGTTGATAATCCAACAACAACAACAACAACAACAACATATATTTAAGTTCTCATGTACATATACATGTATTAAGTTTACAAATTTAGGAAGAACATAAATAATGCAACTTTCTTCATATGAGCTTAGTTATGTCAGTAAATGTTTGTTTCTTGGTTAAGTTTATAAATTACAAATAACTTAATAAATATTTTTACTTATTGTTCTTGAGTTGAACAACTTATTCTATAATTAGTCAGATAATTGATATTTTGTTGTGTAATCATGTTTTTCAACTTCTTCTCAAATATTGTATAATTTTTTTCACTTCTTGTACTGTAATCCAATTTGTTCCATAGTGATATTGAATAATTTAGGAATCCGTTCTTCATTGCTTTTCTATTATACTTAATTTTTGTTGCTAATTATGTTTATTCCCCATTTAAATACTTTCTCTAATTTCGATTTTGTCTTTTTAATTAAGTTCGTTAATAAACAAGATGAATACAAGAAATGGGATAAAACAAGTGATCGAAAGAGTATTACCTTCCATTCTATTGGTATAAACTTTCCAATTTTTTNTTTTCCAAAATATCGATAAACATCTAATATTTTGAAGAGCTTCTAATGATCTTAGATGATATTTACACATTATTTCTTTTTTATTTTTGTTGCTAATTATGTTTATTCCCCATTTAAATACTTTCTCTAATTTCGATTTTGTCTTTTTAATTAAGTTCGTTAATAAACAAGATGAATACAAGAAATGGGATAAAACAAGTGATCGAAAGAGTATTACCTTCCATTCTATTGGTATAAACTTTCCAATTTTTTTAATTGATCTTATACCATACGCCATTTTCTTTATGATGTTGTTTGCCTCGTCTTCAAAATTCAATTTATTATGTATTACTACTCCCAAATATTTCATTTTTGGTGATTCCTGAATGATGTTGTTACATAACTTAATACTTTCTACTGTTGATTCATTTCTTCTATTCTTAATTTCCATAAAAATATAGTTTTTTCAATATTTAGTTTTAACAAATTATTATTAAAGAATGATTGCAATTTTTCCACATTTTCTTGTAAATTTAAAATATCATTACAATAAATGAGAGTATCATCTGCAAATTGTACCTGATTAGTATTAATGTGCTGATCCATATCATTTACATATAACTTAAATAGTAATGGACCCAGTACTAATCCTTGTGGTACTCCATGGTTTATTTCTAATGAATTTGATATTTCTTCTTTGAGTTTCACATACTGATATCTATTATTTAAATAACTATTTAATAATTCTATTAATGAATCACTAAAATTATAAATCTGCTTTAACTTTTCCAATAAAATAGAATGGTTTATTGAATTAAATGCCTTTGAAATATCTAATGNATTTGATATTTCTTCGTTGAGTTTCACATACTGATATCTATTACGGAAATAACTATTTAATAATTCTATTAATGAATCACTAAAATTATAAATCTTCTTTAACTTTAATTCAATAAACCATTCAATTTTATTGGAAAATGCCTTTGAAATATCTAATGATGCTATATATATTTTTTCATTCCTATCTAATTTTGATCTCCAGTCTTCAACAGCATAAAGTAAGGCATCATTTGTAGAGGTATCTTTTTGAAATCCAAACTGATGTTTTGATATTAATTCATTTTGTTCCACATATAGGTTAATTTGGTTGAATAATAATTTTTCAAATATTTTATTAATTATTGTTAATACTGAAATTGGTCGGTAATTTTCTGCAAGATCTTTTCTTCCCTTTTTATATATTGGTGTAACTTTAGCAATTTTAAGTAATCAGGGTAAGTTGATTCTGCCAAGCATTGATTAAATAAGTCACACAAAGGTCTCAATAAAATACACAAGGCACCTTTCAATAACCAAGGAGGAAATTCACAATGACCTTTCGCTTTGTTCCAATTAATTTTCTTTGTTTCTTTGTAAAATTCTACTAAATGTAATAAATCTTGGTTTATAGGAATCATCATGTTTTCTAATATTGCGATGATTATGATATAAATGTTTAAACGTCGTATTTAGGTTGTCATTCATTCCTAGTTTCACAAATCTTTCATTTAAAATATTACTAATTTCTTTGTCATTTNTCATTTGTAATATATTCACCATCATCATTTATTATATAAGGAATTTCATTTTCTTCTTTAAAATTTAAAAAATTCGAAATAAATGACCACTTTTGTTTAATAGATTTTTTCATTAAAAGATTTTTGTAGATCAAAATTACATTTTGTTGAGGCTTTATTTCTTCTAATGCATTCTTTCGTTTCTTTAGATATCCATATCTTCCACGTTTTGTTACTATTCTTTACGTTGTGTTTTTGAATCTTTATAATAGGACAAAGCTTATGATAAATACTTGTTAAATTATCAATTATAAATATCATTTTTGATCCACTGTTGTGCCAAAGTAATAATCATTCCAATTTAAGTTGATCAATTCTTTGAATAAAATCTTTTAGTGGAATATATCAGTGAATCTGTTTGAGTCTTTATATTATCCAATATTGCACATGTCAGTAAATGATCTGATATGAAAAAATCTGTAACAAAAGCTTCATATGTCTTAATGCTTGAGATGTCAATAATGATATATTCAAAGAAGACTTAACAA
>CABFPE010000359.1:586435-615836 GCA_900660155.1 Hofstenia miamia
AGTTCCCCTCCTCAGAGAAAAGACTGGGTGTGCCCCTGCTATAAATCCAACATTATATTAGCAGCAGCAGTTGAACGAACTCTAAATCACAAAGTGTGTACGTTACCAACAGCGTAGTATAAACAAAATGCGGAGCTTTGAATATCGAATTCTTCGTTATCCAATGAAAAGCAATTACCCACGAAAAGCAATTATTTGCGCGGAGATTGATATAATTACACAACGAATTAATACGATAAGAAATCTTTAACAAAATTCATTTTACTAACGGGCCCAGCATCGACTGGCCCTTGTCCTTTGTTGATTGGCTATTAAGCGAATGCGTAGCAAATCTAGATATCATTATTAAATCTAGACGGTCGTTTCTAGATAGATATTGTACTTGAGATGGCCGTAGCAGTTTCTTAATTAATATGCAAATGTATATATTAAATATATTTTTAGGTTCAATCACTTCAAAATATTTAAATTTGTATTCTCTTCAAATATTTAGTTTTAAGTATATTTTTAAAAGAAATTTTAGTAGGACCGGGCCCCTGAAGACGCGACGCCATTGGCTACAACCATGGCCTACTAAATAAATGTCCAAAGTAATGTAATAGGCCGAGCTCGAAGCGACAATTATCTGATCGGTATATCATGGAATACAAACTATCGCTTAATTAAGAATAATAATTAACCTATTTATACATACATTATATATATATATATTATTATTATTATTATATATATATATTATTATTTTATCGAAAAATTGTATGCAATGGCATTAGTCAATTTCAAAACATACTTTGAAAGAAGGCCTAAATGATGGCTGATTATGCCAGCAATCTTCAATTAATCGTCGTAGTTCTTCAGGACACCATGAGGGAATTTCTGGTCTAAACAAGCATGAACATTTCATAAAACATCAGCTGACCTACCTCATTCCTTTGACAACTCCTTGCAAAACTTCAAACAGACCTTTTCCATTGTAAGGTTTTTCTCTGGTTAGCATCTCCCAAAGAACAACTGCGAAGCTGTAGACATCACACTTAGTACTTAAATGTGAATTATTCAATATTTCTGGAGCCATCCAAGCTGGTGAGCCACGAGGTTGTGAGGCCTAAACAAAGATGCCATCGAATAATGTTATGAGGAATTCACAAAAATATATTTCTGAAATACTAAAGAATTTTAACATTCTTTCGTGATTCTATAGTTTAGCATGAAAGGGGTCAATGGTATGAAAAATTAATAACGGTTACAATCTTGGAGTTATTTGCTATGATTTTTAAAAAATAATTTTTACTGTTATATTTTAGTAGATTGACTCTCATAAAAGATTACGTCTATAGTGCCTAATGCTTGCACTTATTAATATTAACACGTATTACTTAGAAAAGTATACTTTTTGTATACAATCAAGATTTTTTTATTTAGGCATACTAAAAATTGTTGGAGAGCGAAAAGTACCAGCAGAACCACCCTCAGCATTTGATGACAATATGCAGCCTTCAAATTTCAGGTAACAGATTTCTACTTATTTATTATCTAGTTATAGCACTATATAAAATGGATTCCAATTAAAGTGAATTTTAAATGAATTTGCCGTTTGTGCAATGATAAGTTAATTCAACCAAACTAAATATCACAAAACAAAAAAAATTGCTCGAAGTTCTTCAAGAAAGATTTGAAACGCTTTCATCAGGTTGCAAATTACCATTTATGAAAAATCAATGTTTGTATGTTAATCAATTTACTAACTTTGTACGTTTTGTCATTTCATACCCAATGTATCTCTTCAAATATCTACATTTAGGAAGAGTACGTCTCATAGTGCCGTACAATTGAGAGTAGAATGGTTCTAGCAAGTGCCTGAAACATTTTGAGTGACAAAATTATTGATTTTAACAATGCCTACATTATTCATTCTTTTCAAGAAGAGATTATTTCCATTTACCCTCCGAGCTGATATGCAGACTGTTCGTTCTTTACGAGAAGCTGATTTTGTTTGTAAAGAAATATTCAAAGGAAAAATTCAATCTGATCGCGGTAGTCTTTTGTTTATAGATGAAACCTTCTTTACGTTGTCTGTGGTTAAACAACCCAAAAAGAAAATCTAAATTCTGATCATTTAAGCCCTTCCTTCAATGACAGAGCACATCAATCTAATCAATCGTGGTGGCCTGAAAACTTCAAAGGAAGAATATTTGAAAATGGCCTGTCTCTCACAAATTCCAAAGTAACTACTGTCTGGTTAAACTTTTCAAGCTTCTACATGAATGTTATGACTTTAAATGTATCTATAGCGAATCTGTATATTACCGCTTATGCAACGATTTAATGAAATCATGTGCGTTTGAATTTTCAGATGTAGCAAGTACTAAGCGGAAAAGGGAAAGAAAATTTTTAAAACGTTTAAATTTTGTAATTATTTGTTTTGGTAATTGTTTAGAAGTTTAGTACTTTAAGATCATGTTTTTCTGTTTAAATTATATTTTTAAATAATGAAACAATTAGCAATTTTGTGCACTTGTGCAGATAAGAAAGAACTTTATTAAATAGCATAAAATTTGTTTTGATACTTGCTTAAAAACTATATATTTTGTTAAAATTATATTTTATTCTTTTATGTTTGCGTTTCTAAATAATCCCACACTCAATTTCTGGTGTCCTTATATTTAGTTGTCTTTGTGTCTATATACAGCTCAACCGCAGAAATCGAGGGCCATTTGCTTCAAAGCAATCGGCGACGTACATAAAATAGTTTCAGTGGTATACACGCAGATTAACATCGCATTTATGAATGAGTAACCTGGTTTTTTTAACTCCCAGGATAATGGATGTATGTCAATTTCGATTTAGTCAACGCAGAGAAACCCAATTGCTAGGAATTTATAGAGTTGATGAGAGGCAATTCAAAGCTCACAGTGCACATCAAAAAGCAATCATTCTACTAGTCAAGTGTGCTCACTATTCAACAAGGAAAATCTTTTGACGTTGTAGAGAAAGAGGACACGCGCATTTCAAGGAAACCAAATCAGAAATAAAGGCAACTTTTATCAAACTATTTGCAAGACATCATATAAATGATATAACCATAGGATACTAATAGTTTTTACAGTAAATATAAAGCAAAAATTCATAAAAACTGTCAACTTTATTTTTTAATAAGCAAAACTAATAAGTTCTTCTTGGCCGAATTTTTCCTCTCGTAACATATGGGAGCGTCTTTACTTATATTGGTCGTTTATTATTGAGGGGAAAGGCAATGGAAAAAAATTTACCTAATGTAATCTAACACCATATCCAATATTGTTAGTCTTAAATGCCAAAGCAAAAAACGTCTAGTCGTCAAAAAGCATCAATTTTTGAGAAAAAGAACCGAAGAGAATTCAAAGTCTCACCAAACGAAATAGTTGACTGTCTGCTATGCGCACAAGAAGTCAAGTGGAGAAGCTAGGAGCCGTACACATACCGCTTCTACTACTATTCAACATAGATAACTATCTATGGTTAAGCATGTGCTATGAATTGTGACACTTAGAAAAATATTTTATAGATAAATACCTCTGATGAATTCTTAGAAGATCCTATTGATGTCTGAGTGCCTCTTAATTTTGAAAATCCAAAGTCAGCTATTTTTGCACGGCCATATGCATCAAGCAGCACATTCATCGATTTCAAATCAAGATGCAGAACTGGAGGACGATGCTGATGTAAATAACTCATTCCCAATGAAACGTCTTTCGAAATCTGATAATAGGCGGAGTGATCCAAATCAGGTCTAAATCAAATACATTGACGATTAACTCAGATTAATTTTTAATTTAACCCTATGTCTACTAGTGTTACTATTAAGCAACAAAGCGATTTGTCCACATTTTCCAAGGCTGTTAAGAAATATTGAAAACAATTGGAATGGACACATTAATGGAGTTGGGGGCCGCTCATGCATTGATTAGGATTTGTACTAAAACCTATTCTTGTGCATGAAGTACATGCAAATAAGGTTTTTTATTGAGAAATCCGATTTTTGTAAAAAAATATTCCAATTCATTCCCTACCTAGTTTTCAGATAACGAGGCGGTCTACTGTCCATGGGAACAACAACAACACTGAAATATTTTGTATTCTGAAGAAAAACTGTCTGAGTCAGAGGTTGTCGTGCAGCAAAGTTGCACCTAGAAGGGAAAGAGCCAGTTCGCGCACTTAAGTCGGAAACGAAAGAAGAGACAATTCTTTATCTTGTGGTATATATATATATATATATATATATATATATATATATATATATATATATATATATATATATATATAAGATTTAAGGAAGTTAAGGTTGTGAATTGGAAACAATACCTAGAACTAAAAGAAAACTATGCTTTAACCTAATCGATTGTCATAAAAAAGTAGTATTACTTATTTATTTTTTGAAATTTTATTATAATTTATGGTTGTGAACTTGCTTACTATACGCTTGAGAAAACAAAAGAATTATCTAAATATTCATATACCGTGATTTGTCATGAAGAACATGAAAAAGACTGCCATTCCCCATAAATTCAAGAACCATTAGTGGAAGATTGTCTTCATCTGAACAAACACCTAAAAGAAGAACAACATTTGGGTGACGCAGTTCGCGAAGAAGAGAAACTTCTGAACGAAAGTACGTATTGTCAGAAGCAGAGAGCGGACTTTTTAACCGCTTAACTGCAACCTCTGATCCGCTGTAAATGCCATAAAATACTTCAGCAAATGCGCCCTCGCCGATCTTATCTAAATAAATGGATTTATTATAAAAGGTTTTCTTAATCATTGTTTGGACTAACATAATTTTAAGAAGCCTATTCTAATTCAAAAAAAGATGAAATAATTGTTCATAGTGGTAAAAATAACGACAATGGAAGCATAGTCCACATTAGGCAAGTACCACCTGCAAATCATAAGTGTGATGCAATAATTAGTTCTGTCCTGCACCATTTATGTTGTAACTGATTTGTTTGCAATTCTGACAACCGGGTCGCCTTTTCAAAATACGCAAATGAGTAATATTCGCGAAATATTTTTCACTGACGCCGAGCCCGGTTTCCAGATTAATTACAGTTTGTACTTAGGTAAGGAAACTCAAATTATTAATATTATACTGTGTTCAATGCAAGTATAAGCATCTAGTTTCCGAGTAATAGAACTACTCTTTACAAAAAAAAGTTGATCTCCTGCAAAATACTGTTAACAATAGTTAGATACAAATCAATTTTGATTGGAAAGCAAACCTGTTGTATCAAAGGTGAGATGTTCCACAGAAAGCTCGCAATTGTTGATAGACCCGCTTTCCTTCAGTTGTTTAAGTTCCTGTTCTAGATTCCTAATGTGTTTCTTGTATTCCGTCTGTTGACGCTGCATATTTCTAAATTGCAATTAGTAATACGAATAAAATCAATTCGTAGATGCATGTATGTATAATGTATATTAACAATAGCAGTGGTAATTTAACTTTCAAACCCATCTAAAATTCAACAGAAAGAAACGTATTCTGAATTCTATTCATCATTAAATAACACATTAATTAGCATCATTTTTGTTAATATTAAAAACGGGAAATATACTGGTTATAGCGATCTATGGGAAAGCTTATTGTCGAAGGGATAAAATGAAATATGTATACATCACTTAATGTAAGAGCAGTGAAGAAGAGCACCATTCTACATCCATAACGTTAGATTGACCCCAATTTTCGCCAATAAAATTTCGGCTACACATTGGAGATGATTCATGCTTTGGTCAGCTACTCCCATTCTAAGAGGTCTTGCGGTAACATTAGATCTTATTTTGTATATGTGGCATACCACAGAGGCCTTGAAAATGGAAAACAGATCTCCAAATAGGTATTAACTTTTCAATGTTAAGATAATTAATGCCGCTCATTCATATATATATATATATATATATATAAACATACTGCAATTGAAGATAATTTTTCGTATACTACTAAGATCAAACTATCCAAAAATCGGTGAAGCAATTTTAATTAAGGAAACTAAGAAAGATAAACTATTAAATAAACAAAAAAGCATGCTAACATTAAATTTGATTTAGAAGTGCATACAATATTAATTCAAAGAGTGCAGTTTTTGTAAATGTATTACCGCAATATTGTTATACTGAAGATGATTTAAAATCGAATCCGGTCAATTCTAACGTCAAGCAAACAAGAATATATCAAAGCTTAGTATAATTACATATACATATATAAATATATATATATATAATGTATTTAATTCATCTTTAATCAAAGGATTAGAAAGGCTGAGAAACCCTGAATACGAACTTGAATTAGGCATGTTGAGTATGAAGCAATAAGACATAATTCCAATTCCCTACAGTATAATTTCATTAGCAAGACAAATCAAATTTAGAGCCAAAATGCAGATTATGGAATGTTTACCTGACAAGTTCTTTCTCTGCAATGGAAAGACGTGTAGATGACAGTGATTTACTCTTTTCTGACCTCGAAGGAGCAAGTGTGGTTCTGGGACGCCGTTGCTTTGCTTGTAGTTCGCGCTCAATTGAATAAAGTTGATTTTGAAGCTTCTGAACCATTGCTATGGTCTTCTCTTCAGATCCTTGTTCCTTTAATTTCTAAATGAATAAAAGCGATTCAAACAATTCTTTACAAGCTATTCTAATTGAGCTGATATACTATCATAAAAAGCAAATTCGATCAAATAAGTAAACGATATTGATTTTTTATTGATTTCACATGAATTTTAAATCTAAGACTAGAAAACAAACAGATTATGCATTTTTCCATCATATCTTATTGCTTGTACTACTTTCAAGAATCAATTAGTATTGATATACAGAGTCATCGTCTACTAGTATGTTTACCTTAAGTTTACATTCCAACTGATGTAACAACATATTGGCACTTTTGTTCGATGACATCGATGTGACGGAAGACATACGTTCATTTGTATCATGAAGGTTGATTTGAGGAGGCGATTCATTAAAAATGATTGAAATGCTGGATTCTCGAGTGATGGGCCCACTAATTTCACACGAACTATGTTCTTCAATTAAGGATTCGACTGGCTCTGATATATCCTCAAGTTGAGAAGAATTCGTGCACCTATATAAGCAATCAGGAATTCAACAAAAGCAATCCAGAAATGAAACAATATAAAATTAGGATAAACTTCAGTAAGGGCTTACTTCAAATACCCAAATTAATGGGGCCGATTTAATGGAATGCATATAACGCTGATTATTTAAATTTACATTGAAAAACGTTATTCAATTTCAATTTTAAATTGTCGATATACAGGGTGATCCAAAAAAACATAGTCCGATTTAAAATTAATCAAAATATTATTATGCATTTATTTTAATCAATTTCATTGATTTATTAGGAACAATAACTTACTTAAACGGTAGTTTCTGATAGGACGAGATATGAACCAGTCATACTTCATGAATCACAATTAAATTCTGTATGTATTGTTTTTTTCAGTTAGATGTATAATGAAGCGTTGGACGGACCAACAGAGGACATTTTATGCGGAAAATTATTTCGGAACGGGTTGCTCGTACAAGCAAGCTGACGAAAATTTTGCCGAGAAGCTCAACATTCCACCTCCATCCCATTCCATATGCGTGGATCTGCAAGTTTAGGCGGCTAGAGACCATTCAAAATCAGAACAAGGGAATCTCGGGGAGATTACAGTGTGTGAGAACTCCAGAAAATGTCCAAGCCGCCCGGACATCAGCGTAAACAACTCCTAAACACATTCGAAAGCGTTCACAGGAACTGAACGTGTCATACACATCCCTTCAGAGGATCCTGCACGCCGATCTCAAGCTGTTTCCTTATCGAATCTAGACGGACCAGATGCTGCCCGATCAGGAGATGTTGGAGAGCGATAAGTCCTTCTTGGGCAACATATAGTTCAGTGACGAAGCGTACTACCACCTCAATGGTAAAGTCAATCGCAAGAACCATGTCTTTTGGGGCACAGCTATGCCAAATGAAATTCTGCAGCATCCATTGTAACCTGGACGTTGCACGACAACGGAATCATCGGTCCAATTTGGGTGGAAGATGAGGGTGGTGACAACGTGACTGTCAACACCGACCAGTATTTGGCGATCCTCTGGCTGGTCGCTGCTGAGCTGAGACACAGACGAGTTCCCATCCGCGACCAGTGATTTCAACAGGATGGAGTACCACCACACACTGCGCGTATCACACTGGAATTGCTGCGTGCGCGCTTTGATGAGCGGCTGATTTCACACCGAACCTCGCACATCTGGGCTCCCCACTCACCCGACTTGAATCACCAGATTTCTATTTGTGGGGTTACCTCAAAGACAATGTCTACCGTGGCCGTCCCACCACGATCGAAGAACTGAACGTTCGAGTCGTGAACAAATTTGGGCGTCGGGTTCATGCCTTCCTTCGGCAACATGTAGCCCAAATTGAACATGTGCTGATGCCTAAGGCGTTGATGTAAGATATTGCTGTTCATAATATATTCATAATCGGACTCTATTTTTTGGATCTCCCTGTACATGTTTAATTTATTGGCTAATTAAAACTCCGTATGAACGAACTGTTTTAACAACTAGAGTATTTATCTGGATTTTAATATCGTTGAACTTCTGCCATTTGAACTAAAATCTATGATATTTCTTTAAATGGAAATACAATTGAAAATTGACCAAAACTATGAATAGTATACCCGAAAATTTCTACAAATATAAGATTCACGAAAGAATCCTAAAGTCACCCCATGTTCATGAATGTTGTGTGACTGCTCACCTCGGTTTACAGTGATGTGCAATGACTAGAGATCTATCATTGAAATTTTAGTCCTCATGATATCGATGATTACGTTTATGGCATTAAGATGAAAGCATAACCATTGCAAGTATCGCATTGATATTTAACACAAATATCAAATCGTTCCCTTATATTAATTTCAAATTTTCTTGTTTAGTTTTCAGTGGCGTATTTAGGGGGGAGGCCCTTGCGCCTGCCCCCCTTGGGGCAGGGCAATTTCAACTCATTCTCATACGATCTGATCGATATATTGATGAACAGTCTTTTTGTTTGACATAAAGAGCAAAAAAAGTAGTATTCCCTGTTATTCTTATTACATGCGTCTGTTTTTATGGATTATTTATCATATATGCACGGGCGAGCACGGAATTATGCTAAGAGGGTGAAAAAAACTACCTAGGCCTATATGTCTCGGTTAAGAATTGCCACCTCCCCCTTTTTAGAAATTCACAGAATAGAGTATATTCAGTTCATACGCATATTTTTAGAAAAAAAATTAAAAAACAATTCTATAGTTCATACCCTTCATTTGAAGATTGTCTATCAAATTGAACAGATCCATCCAAATCGATGTCTTTCTCCAGCTTATCAAGATCTTGTTGCAATGCCTCCAATCGGCTCTGTGGTGTATTTTGCCGTAGGAACACAGTTTGAGAATTATTAGTCGAGGGCTGAATACGCGCACCAATCAAATGCAATTCCCCGTTGCTATCAACCAGACTGCCAGTATCGCCTGTTGAGAAAATAATAAACATAAAAACGGAATTATATTGCATGTACTATGATTTTAAACTATATGTATATAATTCATAATTGATCAAAACTGGAAGAATCAATCTGTAGATACATATGATATTCCAATACCACAAAACTGGGAATCATGCGTTTTATTTACCTCTTTCACATTCCTCCTCTTCATTTTCAGCTAGATTAAGTTCCTCATTTAATTGTTGAAGATTCTTTTCTTGCAATCGCTTCAAGTGACGTGCGGCTAATTTATCGCGCTCCATTCGTTTATGTTTTTGAAGACGTTCCTCACGTTCTTGTTTTGACTCGAGTTGCTTCAATCTTTGATCTCTTCGTTTGGAATATAATTCAATAGCTATTGAAAATTTAAAGTTTGAATGTTATATCTAGATTTACCGTTGATTGCATCCTTATGAGCTAATTGAGAGGACAGAGCTTTCTGCACCTTGATAGGATCGTTTGAAAATGCCTGAGGATTGGCAGTTGGTACCCTAGTTTTGCTTATTTCGCGAACTGAAGGTAAAGGCCGCCGGCGAACACTTTCACGAGCCTTATCGTCTTCCTCTCCAACCTCATCTTCGTTTTCAAAACTATCGCTTTGGTTTGAATTTAATGAGTGACTAAGTTTTGGATTACTAGTTTTGATGTTAGCATGGTGATCGATAATTTCTGCAGAGTGTTGTTGCTGCTCGAAAGAAATATTGACTAAAGCTCCTTGAGGCACTGGTTCGAGAACTGATTCCGAATCATCTGATTGATTCAGTGTTTCGTTAACTTCTAGCGGAGTGGACCGACCTTGAGTGGTGATAAGGGGCAAATGATCTCCTAAATGGTTTCTTTAAATTAGTTATATTTAAAATATAATATTGACAGACTTAAGTTACTTTCTCGCATTCCTTAAAAAATCGGCTAGAAATTGGCCGAAAAAAAACAATATATAAAAATGTAAAAAGGCGCTCAAACCCTCTATCTACGCCATGCTGAATGGTTTTGCAAGTTGATATATTTGATAAAGCGCCTTTTAAAGCCGTTATCTTACTCCAATTTCGTATGTAGTATTTTTGCAGCACTGCAATGACAAAAAAATAGAAGACAGCCCTTTTATAATTTTATTATAGATTCTCTATAAATTAGGTGTAATCAATAAAAGTACTTTGAAATTCTACCCACAAAAATACCTTACCATATCTTCCAAAACAATACATCCTTTAATCGAAAGAAGGTCTATTCATTTACAACAGAAGCACATTATATGAAACATGGAAATAACTTTACCCCCGCCGTTTTCGAGAATCGGTTGTATTCGTTCATCGGATAGCTTGCGATGAGTGATGTGATTTTTTCTCCTTGATGATGACGTGTCACTGTGAAAAGATGATTTGTCAGAATGCACGAATTTTAAGGACGATTCCTCTTTTAATGTCATAATGCCTCTCACAACAGCAGCACAATCAGAATTCTGCTTGAACCCCATGCGTTGCAAATCTTTCACAACCAGAAGTGGGAGTTTTTCTAATGATATATTATTGGAAAAGAAAATATTTTTTATTTGGGCAGGATCCTTTAAATTGAGCTCATCTATCCATTGATCCAAACCACTGTCAAAATTATATTTGGGCTTTTCCTAAATAATTAAAACTTACATTTATATAATGATTGATTTTCTTCAATTTACCTGAATTGGCAATGCTGTTAGATTATGCTCAGGAGGCTTTGACATCGAAATAGTGCTGATAACTAAGGATTCCAAATCATCACTATTAGTGGTACGTTGACTATGACGCTTTGTTGGCGATTGATAACGTTGACGGGCAGTTTTGCGTTTTTTAGTGATTGCTTCAGTTGATTCGGGTATCATTGCAACTCCAGCGGCTCGACTTTCATCATCAACACGCCTACTAGCTGCTACACCGCCTAACGGTAATAATAATTCAATAAAAACAAGCATTAATTACTGTTGCTTAATAATAACTATAGTGACAAAATCAATTCACCATATTGAATGTTTCACTCAAATTTTGACTTTACTTCGAATGTCACAAAATGACAATATTTCTAATACCATCAATACACAAGCAAAATAAACTTTTTTTACAAAATAAGTGGAAAATAAATAAAAGCAATGCATCTACAAAAAACTAAATATATGTATATATAATATCAGAAAAAAATATAAATATTTTCGCATTATGTAAAATATAGTTTGCATAACTATACCCCACAATAGACTCTTGAAATCATAAATCTCCTATAATGAAGTTGCAGCAATAAAAATTCTAAAATCACATTTAGCTTTGAGCAGAAAACTACTTTGTATATCTGCTAGAATCACTATAAAAGTTACCAGGATTTGATTTTCGCGTCTTCAATGTTGGCTTTGGTATCGAAGCAGAATCATACTTGTTTTTCATTTCTGGTACATTGGTCATGTCAAGAAAAACAACAGATGGTTTCGAAACAACAGGAGATACTTCGACATCATCACCTAGTTTTTTCTCTTCCTCCTTCAACCTCTGAAACTCATTTTTTAGAGAAGCTAATTTAGAAGGGCCCGAGGAATGAGGAGGGGGGACATCCGTGTTGGCTTGTTTACAATGTGAAGCAGGAGGACAATTGTCCTCTGGCACGCTTTCATTCTCTGCGAAAGTTTGTTTGAGTAGTTCTAGTCGGTCTTTGTAAGCAACGCCACCATTTGATTCATCTGCGTTTTTTGAAATCTAAAGCATTTAAGTCTTAAAAACAAAATGCTAAAGATCTAGAAATGACATAACAAAAAAAATTAAGGATTTACTCCTTTATAAATTTCGAGGTAAGGCGAGTACCTTTATTACTTGTGTATCATCAGTGTCATGCTCAGAGTTTTTATTGCCATGACTTCGAGGGTGAAGCACAGGATTTTTGCTTTTCAGTCTTGCCTTAGACCTAAAATCAAATGTGTCAATTTCTGAAGGTTAATGGAATAATTCCATTCAGTTATAGCTCAAAAGTCCGGAAACTATGACAAAATAATAAAACAAAAAATTCCACATTATCAATTGTGTTCGTGAATCACCTAACTGGCCCACCCTAGTAGTGACTTTCGCATACCGTAACATGCACTTAACACTAGAAACGCGACAATAGGTCAAAATGACCAACAAACCAATCTTTTGTTTGCTTCATTATTCATTCAGCAAAAGCATTAACATGTACATGTACATCCAATTATTTTGATAACCTTATTGAATTTGCTATTATTAGAAATTTTGTTTATTTACAATAATTTTCGCCTTTGAAACCTCAGATGTATTCTCACTGTTCTAGTGTGAAAAATTACTGACACTTCATTCTTCTTTCGAAAGTTTGTCGGAATATTAGGAGCAATTGCATTCGAAATGTGTATAACATTTAACAATTTACGAAGGCATCGGGGACTTTTCGAACTCATAGCTCCTAAATCTTTTGAAAGATTTAAATGAATTCTGATGATATTGATTGACTTTTCATGAGAAACATAGAAATACTATGTTTAGAATTTTTAAAATAACGTGAGCGCGACTACCTGGCACATTGTTGTGTACTACGCACTATTTGGACTACTTTTAGGAACCCAGACATTCAGCCTAAATCAACTGCCTTTTGTTGCGTGAGCTGCACAATATTCAAACCTTAAATTATATAAACGGATAGCCTTGTCTAGGCACGTATTGCAGAATGAGCGAGCGACATCACGACCTTCTATATAGGAGGCATTGATAATCGAAAAATATTTTAACAAAATTGAAAAGCTTCAATCTCCGATACAGAGTATAACAATAGGAAATTTTTCCATTACTATGATGAACATGACAAAGTTTACCCCAAATTGTATCTACTGATGCTTCAAAATGAATAAAACATTTTGGAATTTTGGAGAAAAATAATATTTTGCAAAATTTTGTTGTAGACGGATATACAATAATTTTACTATATTTTAAAAGGAAATAAACTTTCCTGATCTATGAGAATATATATATATATATATATATATATATATAAAGCCTTACAAAATGTATGCATGTATTTCATGTAGAAAGAGGTTAACAAAACAGTAAAAACAGATTTACTGGATAGGTACATTGACACGCTCATTTTTAGAATACATTACGCTGTAAACTTCTAAAAATAATTGAAAAATGTCATTGCATTCTTCGGTACCATGTTAGAACTACTTGATTTTGTCATCATTATTAGAAACATAACAAATGAAAATAAGCAAAACTGTCACGTTTATAATGAGTACTCAGCCATAGTTTTGGAACAAGTTAAAATTTCAGTCTTCTTTTGGTTTTTATGACGAAATTACATTACGATCCGTTGAAGGATTAATCTCATATAGATTTCTCTTGTCATTTATCCAAAGCATATGTATATTACTTTAAAAAAATTCTAGAAAATCTTAAAAATTGTCTTTCAATGAAATTTATGAAAAACACTGAAAAACAAAATTGAATTAAAAAGTTGAAGACGTTCTTTTATTGAATGCTTGTAAAAAGAGCTGATATCAATGTCTTTGATACGGAAACCTGGGGAAAAATTAGAATGACAATGTGTGGGCACAGACTGCCTAAAGAAGAATCAATCCTAGATGGCTGGAAATTATTAGTACCAGTAAACAAGTTATTGCATAAGTTGCAGTCACATGTGGAAACAAATTTTGATTCAATTTAAATTTCTCTACCAAATGTAGCCTAGTTCAGTGCTCTTTGTTCTCAATTCCGCTGTTACCGTACCCATATATTTATTTCTGGTTCTGTCCTGATATTTGATATTCTACTATATTGCAAATAGTTTGTCAACACTGGATGGAGATATTAGAGATCAATCTTAATAATGATAATAATCTATACACCCACAATAATGGACACGATTTTGCTGTCATTCTATACACTCTTTTGCATTAGGTGTTACCATGCTTTGAATGTGCTTATAATATTAAATGGTTAATTAAGGAGTGTCATGCCAAAATCGTGAATAAAAATCATTTTACCAATGTATGATGATCACATTTATTACTTATTTCGTTCCTAAAATATTGAAAACACAACATATGGTTTGTTTAAAGTTTATTCATTTATTAAATTGATGAGTTACTTCTGGTTATGTGCTGATCCATCTTATATTTCTTAGCCACGCGACCAGTAACACGACAGGTATCGCAGAATTGTTCCCCAAAAGCTAAACTATATTGCTTGAAGATAACCTTGTCACAATATAACGAAATCCAGGTTGGTCCATAAGGCATTTCTACATCATGAGGTAATTCATTTTGGGCGACGGTACTACTATTTTGAGTCTGCACTGATTGTCAGCAGTGTTTAGATGACTTCGAGTACAAAAAAAATAACATGAATAAAGTCATTATTGTTCTTATGATGATAAATATCTATTACAACCAGTGGGTTGTAAATAAGTTAGAATACAATAATCTGCATGATTAAAAATAATTCTAAACTTCTATTACTAGAGATTAGAAAAGACATAAAGCCTTATCTACAAGCAAATCCTAATTGAGGCTGTATCACAACCAGGAAGATTTAGCTGTTTTTAATGTAATGGCACTGCACAGCTGACTTGAATTTTCAAAATGAGAATGCCAACAAGAGTCAATTAAGAAACATCGGTTGTGTTTAATGATAGCAATTAAATTTAATAACTATAAAATCGCTTCTCTACAAAAGAAATTTTGATTATATATAAGCTCTCAGAATTTTAACATAGTTTCAGTAGTGTCATATTTGAGAACGAAATTACAATAAATGAATTTAATAATTTTGTTTTTACAAGCTGGTTGAGCCTGTCCAAACAAAATAAATTTGATTTTTTTGATGCTATTTATTCTTTTTTAATAAATATAAAACAACTGGGCTGTCTAGTATTAACGCTGTTTAAGTAGGTCCTACCTAGTAAACATTAGTGCCACTAAGGTCATGCAAGTGTAAGTTAATTAACATTATTTTTGTTTGACTTTAGGTTCACATCAGTGCCCATGTTTGTAACAATGCGTTTTGCCTTTTGTATACCTATAGTAATTTTTGAAATGTTGATGTGCGTTAGAGTGGCGCAAATACCTATAGGCGTCGCTAAGGAGCCTAAGGCTAAAAGGACCAAACTCTCCTGCAAAATGTTTTAAACAAGATCATTAAAGACCCAGCAACATATAATGGAGCTGGTTACTCTATCATGTTTTACATTAACATTCCAAGTAACAACTAGCATCAAGAAAAAATTGGAGTATTTGCAATATGCCTCTAGTGAGTGAATATGCAAAAATTTAAATGAGTTAAACTAAATTTGTAGTTAAAATTAAGCCAGGGGATAACGTGTATACAGGAAAATTGAGAATATTATGAACATCATTAATTGTACGAAATCATACAGAATAAAAATAGTCACATTCGATGCAATAATTTGTTTATGATGTTACTGAATAGCACATTTGATTTCAGTTAACATTGGCATATAGTAGATGTGTTCTCTAACCAATTTACGAAGTTTTTGTAGGAATAACACATATATAACAACTTAAAATTTTGATAAATTTCACTGGAAATTAGTAGCTAACATTTTAAGTAATGGTTGTTTTTGGAATGAATTTCTCAAAACATGCTCTATGTATATTTAGAAATATGATTATTTCAATTTTCGAAAAATTTTACAAAATATTTTAAAGTCATTCACGGAAATTGAGAAACTATCATTGAGTGAAGAGGTGATCATTTGGAGAGTTGTAGTTCATCATTACTACATCACTTGCAATAAGCTGCAAGATTGATTACAATGGAAATCAATTATTTTTGAGCGTAAACACTCAAATTTAAAATTGCTCTGATCTTAAATTTTTCCCTCCTAAGATATGCTAAAATGTTTGCCTGTGATGATGGCATAGTTCTAAAAATTTCTAAGGTGACAATTATAAGTGCTGAAAGTTGAGGTTCTTGACACTTGGTGTGCTATTTACATGTTACTTACATCTTATATTATACCAAATCCATAGGGACATGTGCCCCTCTTAAACTGGAAGAAATACAAAGAATCAGAACACATATATACATATACATATTTTAAAGCGTATGCCATTCTCCTTTGTGCAAAATTTAGCAGATGCAATAAGCAACGTAAAGGGATGGTACCAGCAGGTGCTGGTACTAGTACCAGCAAATGATGTTGGTTAAGCTGGTAGTGTGCAAGAAAACATCAAACAGCTTAATAAAATAAATCGGACTAAATTTCAAATAATGATACCCAAATTATTTTTTTCAGCATTTGCTATAAAATTCTGTAATAAATATGCATTTTCATTTATATTAGTAAAAATATGCGTTATTGATGACATTCATTAATTCATAATATAGCACTTAGAAGTGTCTATTTGAATATCTAAAGTTTCTTATAATATTTTTGCGATAACAACCTCAGATACATATCAATCTTGTATTTGCTGATAATTGCAAATTGTTATTTAGTAATTATCATTGCATTGCCAATGAGTTTATAGTGAGAACAACAACAAATTTAAGCAATGATTCAAATAATTTAATTGAAATATTTTTACCCGCCAAATCAACATCATTAAAAAAAAACTTTGCTACTAGCAGTAGCAGTTTGTTGGGAGTGTGCAAAATTTTAGACTATTTTAGCGGCTGAAGCCCATACTGTGTCATGTTCACAACACCCCGGGTTGAACGCATTTATGAGCCTACTATTGCAAAGGGGGCTCATCAATGCTAGACAAAAGCTGTGGAGCTTGGGTATTAGTTTACTAATGCCTATGGCAAACGAGAAACATAGTTTCTTAGTCAGCCTTAATAATGGCTGCATACAGTTAGGTGAGGCATGTATTTATATTTAAGTTTATGTATGTAAAACGTTTCTCATTGCAATTTGATTTGAGTTAAGACCCCAAATTATATAAAATAGAATAAAATAATTCGAGTTAAAAACATATTCCACCTGAGTGTGGTAGGGATGCTAATATTATTTGGCATTAGTCTAACATAAAAAATAAATTGTTGATATTTCTCAATTATTTCATTACTTTTTATTAACACTGATTTGTTACATTAAATGTTGACTTATTGTTAAATAGAAGTGATATCATACTATATAATAATAATGTAGCAAGCTGCACTTTAAATTCAAACAATCACTGCAGTTTCACACTTTTATCGATTTAGTTTTGGCATCCTTGACGTTGATGCATATGTAGCATGTTCTTCATTTTTGCTGACAAAATATACCAATGCCGGTATTTTCTTAAATATCAAAATATCACTGGTCATTATTTTCAATCATTATCATTTTAAATGATTACATTAGCAAAGATTAATAATGACATTTTTTACGTGAGATGATTTAGTACATCATCTAAATTCAAAATTTTAAGAAAGTACTCTTAGTGAAAGGCTGAGAGAAAATGAAAAACCAAACCATGTTCTCTACATACTACAGCTCTTTTATTTCGTTATAATTTTACCTATGACATCACTACATCCACAGCTCATATCCAGGAGTATTTATTTTGGAGTTATCCTATGTCTTAATCTACTGTTTTGGATCCAACACTGGACTACTCCCAGTCATTTTGATGATGAAAAGAAACAGTTTAAAATCAACATACAAAAAATTTGGACCAATTGGAATATCTTACTTTAAATACTCGTCTCAAATAATTGTTAAAGAAGAGAAAGAATTATATATAATCAATAGAACTCGACCCTAATTTTCTTCTGAACCTTATGCTGCTTCTCTATAAATTGTGATCAAGCTCCACATGAATTCTTACTATGCATTATATCTAAATATTTACAGTTGAAGCTCTTTTGTTGTCAACTTACATAAGACTGTATTATAAATCACCCTAACGTAGTTGGATAATTCTATATTAATATAAATTCTGCAATCATTTTACAATACACAGTCGGCTTATACCTCATTACACCCCTAGTTCCTTATGGTGAAGAAAGATTGCTTTGATACTATAACATCAATATAATCATGATTATACTTATGTTGTAATAGGAGCATTGGATCTTTATCATTGCGCTTGTGCTCTTCTAGGGCTTCTTCCAAACGCTGCAAATCTTTACTAGGCCTTAAACTTTCCTTTGTAAAATCATCAATCGTTTTATGTCTAAATTAACTTAATTGAAGTTTATTAATAAACTGACACTTAGTACGTATTCCTCAATTAAAAATTCTATGATTAGCTCTAGATATGGAGTAATAAGAAAATATAAGAAACACGCCAATCGATAGATTCTAAAACCTATTATGTGTGCAATAAATATTTGATGTCCAAGAGATTCACCTTTTAAATTCTTTAGAAGTTTTTGAAAAAATTTTTGACATAATATATATATATTACAATAGTTAAATACAGAATGCTGCCATTTTAATTTTTTGGTATCTAGGTAATGAAATATTTTATTAATAAAATTTCTTAACTTTGTAACTAGCTGATTTTACCTAAGCATTTGACTAATTAATAATTTTAAAATTGGTTTAACGCATTAATTTTTAAATGCAAAATTGGGACAAAATTTTCCATCACTATAAAAACAAATTTAAGGATCGAGCTTCTAAATAATAATGAAGTGTTATTGTTTATTTTAAAACATTGAAGCAGTTTCTTTAAATTGTCCTATATAGAATAAATGTGGCATTACCAAAATATATGTATAAAAATATGAAAGAAGAATATTTTTCTGCTAAAATCTGCTTACGACAAAGAATTTAAAATTCAACAACAAAAACATTGCTTTTAAGGAATAAATAGTCATAATAAAGGTAACTAGTAAAATAGCATGGGACTTAACATGCTACTAATTTCAGGAAAATTTAACATATTTGAGGCTAAATGAGAGTGTGAAATTGTACAATATATATATATATTAAAATAGATAGTTTCAAATTTAATTGTTTCCCTCTTATTTTATCATTTCCAAAATAAATTACTTAAAAATATGCTGGCAATATTCTATAGAAGTTTAAATTCAGTATTTAAGAATTCACTGCATTCTTCAAATGTAATTAGGATATTGTATTAAAATGTTAGTGAAGAATTTATGAACATCTTGGAAAAATATATGATTATTGGACTTATGGTTGATGACTTCAAAATATACTTTATTGATTTACTATAACTTGTAATATACATCAATTTGCTTTTATTTATTTTTTATTTAAGATTGCATGGAGAACACATGTGTATCAAAAATCAGTAATAAATAAATATCGGATTTTTGTATAAATTATTAAATTTCTCATTCTCATTTACCTCAATACGAGGCGTGGGCTCATTTCTACAAGAATTTTATAGAATTTTTACAATGGCTTTAAAAATGTGGAATTGCATTGCTTTAGTGGAGTTGCGTTGCAGTATCTCATTGTTTGGAAATAGTTGGTTTCTTCAAACACATTTTATGATCTACTGTGCATCTTACGTAATGTGAATTCCATTTAGCATTTATAGCGCTTCTAAATTTTTGTGAATCCTTATTTTATATTTTTATATATTTCTGTGTTCATTTTTGCTTAGCACACTGATCTAGAAGGAAAATTTCGCACTTCTAAATAAATATTAAGCGTACATAGTTTATATCGACCAAATCGAATTGCTTATTCCGTTGTTTTCTTCCCAAATTTATTGAAAATATCGGGTGTTTTTATTTGTAAACATTCTTTGCAAACATTGAGGAAATCTAAAGTGGATTCTAACATCTATGTGTAATTAGATATTGAAAATCGTTCATTAATAATTTTGTCGATAAATGTCAATTGATTAAATTTAGTAAAGATTATGATGTCCAGGGTGGTAAATTTGCAGCTGGTAAAAAAACATGTCTGTATTGTTTTAAAATATACCTGTTAGAGTGATATACTATCAAACAACTGATCAAACAAACAGTTAATTTTTATTCTTTTACAAACATGTTACGGTTCTACACTTTTAAACTTTCCTCAAATAACTGCAAAATTCTGTTAGAATTTTTTCATAATTGCGTGTTTAGCGGGGATGATAGGGTCAAACATTCGGAAATATATTTGTCATGGAAATTTGTTTGTGTATCACAAATTTAAGAAGATTGAGGTGTAGATATACATACGTAATGGAACTATTAAGAATATTATTGCACAAAGCAACTTTGGAAAGCCTGTTTAGAAAATGTAAACTAATACTAGAAGATATTATTACTACCGCTACAAGGTTGCAAAGCAAGCACATTCAATTAACCCAAGAACATGCTAGCTGCAAGCTGAATTATTCTCGAGTTTTTTGACAACTTAGATCATGAAAATGTTAATTATCAAAAATATAAATTTCTCTGTATTGACTGATGTAATTTGCAGATTAAAATGTCCTGATGAAGTAAAAGTCGGTTGCTTTAAATTTCTCGTGCTTTTTACACTGAACTAAGTGTTATCTGAGGAATGCATTCTACTATTTCCTGTTTGACACATAATGTAAAAGATCAATATGTACAAAGCCGCGCACTATTTTTTTGAGTAGGAGGATACAAGTAGTATGAAATGCGCAGGTAAAAATTATAACCTATCATCAGCTTCACTTAAGAGTCATACTGGTTTCGTAAGTTATGCTTCTAAGGCATAGCAGTGGACTGACTGAAAACAGGCTTTCACATTCCGCTGGTTATAATTAACTTATTGTTGATATGTTGCGGTCCTTAAGTTAGGTGAAAAATGAGTAATCGCTATTAGCTTATTTCAATTCGATGTCATCCAAAATCAAATTAGTATCAAGGTTCTGAAGCAAGGATGTTCCTTTGCAAATATCAGCTTTGAGAGGTACAAGCAAGTCATGCGCAAACAAAAAGCATTTTGAGAATTGAACGTGGTCTGCAAATCATTTATGAAGAGAAAAAGGAACGGACACGGGTGCTCCCTTTAACACGTTAAGTGCCACACGCGCCACCATTGGCTCATGGAGCGCACTCTGAGTACGGCAAATGAGCCACATGTGGCGCATGATAGCGTGAGCCACCGGTGTATTATTTACCGAAAAGACAGAAATTTTTTCGATGCACAGCTAAATGTACCACATGTGAGTCAAACGACTGAGGTTTGGCTGCAAATTGAAGTCATGGCGTTGCGCGGAAGTTTGCAAAATCGAGAATGGTATTTATCGTGTTAAGTACTCCACTGCTGGTATTCTTGGTAGTGGATAGCGACGGATTAATTTTGATGTACTTATCAAACACAGAGACAATAGGTAAACTAAAGTAGAAAGCCTTCTGGATATCCAACTACATGCAAACCAAGGTTTGGCTCTCGTCAAAATTTCTATAAATCTTGTCAATAACAACCGTATTTGGGAGATGGTTGAGGGTTAGTGTCGATATCCATATGGAAAATCAACATTTTTTCCTGATCTTCAAGTAGATGAAGTCAAATTTTCTCCAGAACTAGCGAAATTCTACGAAGAATGCTAATCGGTCTATAGTTCTTGCCAAGTTTATTTTGGTTCGACATGTGGCATCACTAATTACTTGGATTTAGGGGTGTGCAAAGGGGAAATTGGAATGAGAATCTAATCTGAGCAGACGAAACGGAATAGTATCTGATGTACTCAATATGAAATTTGGACAGTTCATTACAGTGCAATCATTATTGAAGTACAAATTTGAAACTCTCGGCAGAAATCGCAAAAATTTAATTAATATTGATGTCTGATTCTGCGGGGTTTATTGGGAGAGTAAATTGAAGTCGGATATATTAGGATACATCCAACAATAAGTGAATTACATTACGATGTACGGACATCCATGTCAAAAGAATAAAAGTTGACGAGATAGATTATGCCATAACTAATTCAGTGAATTCAGTTTTCTAAATTTGAACAAAATATGCGTTGACCAAGTTCATTTGGAATTAATAACTTATCAACGCAAAGAAATTAAAGTAAATTATGAAAAAATTGGCCCTAAGTTGATGAGAAATTGTTATTTTGTGATCACCAAGAAGCATGGGCATAGTGGACTATTGTTATAATTGAATGAAAAGATTCTAGTATTCACGACTATTTTCTGCATATTTCATTTTAAGAAAAGAAAACTAATCTTATTACAATATGTACATGTAAAATAATGGCGTTTTTCGATTTAAATGTTAAAAAAAATTTGCTATGTATATAAAATTACTGAAAGTTTGTTTTCATCAAATATGATTAACTAAAGCATTTCCTACTTTCAAGAATTCCTACGTATTTTGTTATCCAAAATTGTATTGACTTTCATGTACCGGCACATTGCAATTTTAAATATCCTCTCTTTTGGTGTACATCATTTAATACATCGTAAATTTGCATTATTTGTAATTAAGTACTTTGCTGTTGTCTAATATAAATATGAGTCGTAAAATAGGAGGACTTTAGTATTAAATGAATCTTAGCAATGTCTATCATAATGCAAATTAGATTCTAGAAAAATTGTCATTATTTGTTATATATACTAATCTACATTTTAACCACACCCAGAGATGAGGTGCACATTTGCACCAATTAAGACTGTGCTTTGATTGTCAATAATGTAACAGATGCCACTGGTTTATACATATTTCTACTACTCAAACATGTCTTCTAGATTTTTCTTATTCATGTCAATGTTGAATATGTCTTAAAACATAGGATTGCATTTAAGTTTGTTTTCTTTTTTTAGGTAAATCCAAGGTGTAAAATAAAGAACTAAATCAAAGTTATTAATAGGGATTTTAAGGTTTAAGTAATTAATTAGAACAATAAACCCCTTCGCATATAATAAAAAACCGCTAAGCGTAATTGATAAGTGAACAATTGGAATCTGTGTATAAAAAGAATGATTATCTAAACTGAATTTCAATATATTTTGATTTAATTTATTTTCTATATTGTCAAATGAAATCATTGCAGTACTCTTTAATTGTGTATGTTATTAATGCTCTCAATGCATTTCATAAACAATGCTTTTATTCAACGAGCTCTATCATTGCATTTCTTTATCCATCGATTGACCACATGATTATTAATGAGTAAGTAAATTATCCAGAGAGTGGATTTTGCGCACAAGCGTTTAATCAAAGAGAATCCCTGCATTCATACCGGAAGTAAGAAAATTACGGTATAAGCTGCTTATTTAATTATTCTTTCGTTTATAATAATACTCAGAAATTGTTTTGTTCACAACAAAGTTTTTTCGCGTTCACAAATGAAACTTTTGCTGACAACCTCAGTAAATTCGAAAAAGTTGTAACAAAGTTGTAGGTCTGAACGCTACTTAACAGAAAATATGTTTCCAGTTCTTGCTAATACTTTTTGGCTATTCTATATTTAATTTGCATGAGATAAATCCATTTGCATATATGACTGTACTACTATTTTAGAATGGCTGGTGGGTATAATGAAAAACTACGGTTACGCTCTGATTCTTATTCCCGACAAATAGAAAATGACGAGTTAACGGATGCAATAATTGAAGGGAAATTTCTTTATTCACTTCAGGAAAAATTAGAATCTTCTAATTATGATAGTAAACTTGTTCAGGAAATGACTGGGAATACGTTTAATGTTAAACATGTTCAAGAGTACGGCTTCAGTCAACCTGTAATAGTTAAAGCGCCAGAACGAGAGTCACTAAACTTCAAAATGCCAGATGAATCATTTACTGTAAGTAATGTAAAGCAATTAGTAGGCGCTAGACGTCTAATAGATGTAGTGGATGTACAGTCTCAAAAAGGATTTGAAATGAGTTTATTGCAATGGGCAAAATATTATGAAACACCGCCAAAAGAAAGAGATAGATTATTAAATGTTATAAGTTTAGAATTTAGCTTAACAAAACTTGATGAATTAGTCTCTGCTCCCTCTATTGTTAGTGAGTTAGATTGGACTGAAACTGCCTGGCCGCGGGAACTTAAAGAAGCTCAAAAAGATGCTACAAATAATTTATCTACAATGAAATATCCTAAAGTTCAAAAATATTGTTTAATGAGTGTGAATGGCTGTTATACTGACTTTCATGTAGATTTTGGCGGAACATCAGTGTGGTATCATGTATTTCGAGGAAAGAAAATATTTTTTCTGATTCCTCCAACTGATCTTAATCTTGATAATTATAAAAATTGGCTTATGTCTGGTAAACAAGGCGAATTTTTTTTCGCAGATGAAGTAGATGCTTGTCAGCGTATTTGTATCGAAGAGAAGGATACATTTTTTATACCCTCTGGTTGGATTCATGCTGTGTACACACCAGTTGATTCGCTAGTTTTCGGTGGAAATTTTCTACATAGTTTTGCAATTCCTAATCAAATACGCATTTCTAATGTAGAATTAGAAACTAAGGTTCCGAACAAATTCAAATTTCCATTTTTTGAAGAAATACACTGGTATGTTTTAGCCAAATATGTTGAAATTTGCACAGGTAAAAGTTTTATTGACCATTCATTGCTTAATTCGCATAAATCGTATGTACATAAACAAGATTACGGTGTTCAGTTTCTCACACCTTTGGAAATACAGGGATTGAACAGAGTCATTGAATATTTAAAAAATTGTATGGTAACTTCGGATAAGCACATTCCAAATTGCATTACTGACCCTCCGCGTTTAATGCAAACAGCAGAAATGATGATGTGTATTCATGCCAGTGATGATCATACTATAAGTTACTCGGGAACGCCAATTTTGTGTAAGCTTACATGTTCAAAGAGCAATCAAAGTAATAAATCAATGAATAAAACAGCTGTAGTTAAATCATATCGTGTTAGCTGTAAAAAATGTCCTGGTTGTTTGCAGACTGAGTGCGGAGAGTGCACATATTGCACTCAACAGAAGAAACAAGGAGTAAGTAAAAGACGTGGATCCTGTATTCGTCGCAAATGTATGTTACCTATGCTATCATCTTCGGCGGAATGTTCTGTGTGCGGTGGTGCGAACACACAAAGTAAGCCTCTAATGGAGTGCATACTTTGTTCAGATATTATGCATCCTTCTTGTTCCTTGAAGCAAGGTGGACAGATCAACTCTCAGTTGGCTAATAGTTGGGAGTGTCCTACCTGCGTTGAAAATTATTCAATGGCTTCAGCCCAATCTAATAACATTTTTGCGTCATTGAATAGCCTCTCACATGATGTCGCATACATAAATTCTAATGCAAAAGATGCAAAAAAATCTAAAGACAACTCTTCCTCATCTGATACAGATATTCAAGATGTGCAATTGACACCGAGACATTACGTTAACAGAAAAACTATTTCTAGAAAAAGAAAACATTCTAAAAATGTATGTAGCTTTGCAGAGCCTCCTGTGCACTATTCTAAACATTCTGGACGTTCTATTAAAGCACCAAAGCCTTTTTGGATGGCTTCGAGTGCTTCAAATCCAATTGAATGTGAAAATTTTGAAACTTCTTCATTAACAGTTGTTTTAAAATCTCAGTGTCATGTACAAATGCCTGCTGATGTTAATAAACGTCGATGTATTCGCCCTTATACTCCCTTACAATCAGAAGATGGACTGTGTGGCCTATCCGGTAAAATTTGGATAAAAATTATGTCGTATTTAAGTCAACTAGATTTAATTTCCTGTGCTTTAGTTTGTAGGAGCTTGGGCCAATGGTCTGTTGATCCAAGNGCATACTTTGTTCAGATATTATGCATCCTTCTTGTTCCTTGAAGCAAGGTGGACAGATCAACTCTCAGTTGGCTAATAGTTGGGAGTGTCCTACCTGCGTTGAAAATTATTCAATGGCTTCAGCCCAATCTAATAACATTTTTGCGTCATTGAATAGCCTCTCACATGATGTCGCATACATAAATTCTAATGCAAAAGATGCAAAAAAATCTAAAGACAACTCTTCCTCATCTGATACAGATATTCAAGATGTGCAATTGACACCGAGACATTACGTTAACAGAAAAACTATTTCTAGAAAAAGAAAACATTCTAAAAATGTATGTAGCTTTGCAGAGCCTCCTGTGCACTATTCTAAACATTCTGGACGTTCTATTAAAGCACCAAAGCCTTTTTGGATGGCTTCGAGTGCTTCAAATCCAATTGAATGTGAAAATTTTGAAACTTCTTCATTAACAGTTGTTTTAAAATCTCAGTGTCATGTACAAATGCCTGCTGATGTTAATAAACGTCGATGTATTCGCCCTTATACTCCCTTACAATCAGAAGATGGACTGTGTGGCCTATCCGGTAAAATTTGGATAAAAATTATGTCGTATTTAAGTCAACTAGATTTAATTTCCTGTGCTTTAGTTTGTAGGAGCTTGGGCCAATGGTCTGTTGATCCAAGTCTGTGGCAAACTATTGACGTAGAACGCTCAAGCCTAGATAAGTACACAATGCAAGGTATTGTGCGTCGGCAACCTGTACAGTTAGATCTAAGTTGGACGAATCTCGCATCAGGGCATTTACTTTGGTTATTAAGACGATTGCCTGCATTACAAACGTTAGTTCTATGCGGGTGTTCTTGGCCCGCAATTGCACCATTAGGATCAGATGATTCACCTTGTCTTCAACAGTTAGATATTCGGTTTGTCGAAGGTCTAACTGATTCATGTTTAACGTCATTATTTGCGCACGATAATGTTCCCCTTCAACGTCTTAGTTGTCTTAAAATATCTGGTGCTAATGTTACTGATGAAAGTTTGGTGTTAATTTCTACAAAATTATCGCACCTAACTGATTTAGAGGTTTCCAATTGTTTAAGTATCACAGATGATGGTGTATCACATTTGATCTCTTCTGAGTCAGTTTGTTTCAAAACTATTCAAAAACTAAAACTTTCTGGTTGTAAACTTTTATCGGCTAAAATATTTAGTTGCCTTTCAGCTGTTACATCTCAAAATCTTCTCTACCTGGATATTCGCCACTGCCCTCTTATTGAAAGTGAAGACTGCTTTAGGTTTATTGACTCTGTTTCTTCCGAGTGGTTATTAACGCGTGATCTTCTCATGGCCAAAAAACCGGCCTTAAATGTTTAGTCTATAGTAAATGTAATTCGCTAAATTTATATATTTGTTCTTAACTTTAGTATAGTTTCAATTGTTTTTAATATTTTTATCTGTAAATAGATTAAATTTATGATTGTATACAAGTGGTATCAATTTGTAGTAGAATATTATGTAGTATCTTGTTTTATCTCTTGTATATCCCAATGCCGAAATTTTAGTGTTCTACATGAAAATTATTAATGGCAGTGCAACAAGTGTTTTATCAACTTTAGAAAAGCATAATTTTTGAGCAAATTAGTGTTAGGAAAGCAATGTATGTACGTTTTTATGAATATTGAATTGAAGTAAAAATGTTTTATTTAAATTTCTAATTAACTAAACACATCACTGCGAAAAGTTGTTCAGCATACATATGGACAAAGCAAATAGAATTAGTTAAGTTCGTGCTGATCTCCAGGACTTTTATTATACTTCCTAAACATATTCAACTTATTAGAACACATTGTAAATTTAGATTTTGTATACACTGAAATACTAGTATTAGTACTTGTTTTAGTACAATGGGTTTGCTATCTATTTTGCGGAAAATGCGTGGAAAAGACAAAAAAGAAAGCCGAGTGTTATTTTTAGGTCTTGACAACTCAGGGAAAACAACTCTACTCAAATTCATTGCTGGTGAAACTCCTGATAGGGTGCAACCAACCGAAGGTTTTAATGTAAAGAGTGTGCAGAAAAATGACGTTCAGTTAAACATGTGGGATATTGGTGGTCAAAAGAAAATTCGTTTGTATTGGAAGCAATATCTAAAGGTTTTTCTTCTTTAGTATATTAATGGAAATAAAATGACTCTGATTTAGAATCAATCTATGTACCATTCTTTCAATGAACTTAATATAGAAATGCATATATATATATATATATATATATATATTGCCAGGAAGCAGTTTTAAGGTTACTGCAATTTCCAACCCTAAATTCAACAATTCATTGAACTCAACGTGCCTAGGTGTAGTAACATATCTGTTTTTTGCTGTCTCTCTAAATGAGCAGTTTGTATCAAATCCAGTTTATCTATGTTATAAGTAATATGTACTATAAATACTTAACTAGCTAAATCGATGCTATTTATTATGTTTACAATCGTATAAAGAGTGCTTAATTTGCCTGATGTGCAAAGAAAAATTACAGCATATCAAAATTTCGCGATTAAGACTACGCGCGCAAAATTTTAAAGGTCACATTTGTTGTAAATGGAGCTATCGAATGTGCTAATAATTTCCAAACTGTATATTTAGGTGTGCTTGTGTTTTTTGAAGATTACAAGAGAATTTTTTAAAATGTGTACAAATCGCAAGTGTTCGTGCAAATTTTTTTTGTATAGAAACTTCATTAATTTTTTTAATAAGGAATATGTGAATTTAAAAATGCTTTAGAAAAGCTTTTTCAGCTATGTGGACATTTCCTAATATAAAAATATAGTCTAAGAACATTTCTTAATAGCAAACTGCTAACTAGCACTTTGTACTATGGGAAATTCGTTTCAGCTTGCGCTTTGTACACTATTTCAAATTTCCATAGTACAAAGCGCATCTTTGCATATTTCTATGTCATAAATTGGTTATTTACACTTCTTTTACATTCTTTTAAAAATGAGTATATCCAATGTTAGTACAGGGTGGGCCAGAAGTCCTAATACGAGGGGAATTCAAAAAATACGCGGAATTGTTCAATTTTTTACTAGTTTATATGTACAATGAACTTATTTCTCAACATAACTGCCGTCGCGATCGATGCACTTCTGTAAGCGGTGTTTCCATCCCATTATGCCATTCTTGAAAAAATCTACAGGCTGATTTTGAA
>CABFPE010000359.1:622033-634021 GCA_900660155.1 Hofstenia miamia
CCCCCCCCCCCCCCAGGACTGTAAAAATGTTTTAACGCGTTTTTTCAAATATAATTTAGAAAGGATTACTAAACATGATTGAATATTGCTTTGGTTCTATAGAAAAGCTTCGTGAAATATGAGTGTATTTTAACCCTAATCCTCACAACCATTTTAATGTACGTTGGTTTAACAAGGTAAAAATACCCGCACCTCAGGTTTATTTTTGATATAGTAATGCTATTGCAATAAAATTTGGCACAAAGATACCATGGGATAAAAGATTTGAAAAAATTCCAAAAAAATCATTTTTAGTCAGACATTTTGCTGACAACAGCATTTTCTGCAAAAAATTGTATTAAAATTACTAAGAAATGTCTTATGTCAAAATGGTTATTATTTTTCGACAGATTTTAATATTTCTATTCAAAACACAAATTGTACTAATAAATTAAAGCATGTGAAATTGTAGTTATTTAATGCTGATGTCAGCATTTTTTTGTAGTCCGGGCAGTTCTTATATTTCTATATTAAAATAAATCTCAATCACAAAATAGTCGTAATTCCTTGACAAAACTAAAATTAATACTGTGAAAAGTTCATTCAACCTTTCAACTGTGATTTTTAAAAAAGCTATTAATAAAAATCCACTTGGGTGGGGTAAGAATAGGCTTAAATACCTTTGATTTTGGTAGGCATTATTTTGCAAATGATACAACAATGACCCCATTAAAGGAACATCCGGAAGACCTAGGCATAATTATGTGGGTTTTTATATTTTTTGTAGTGGATGAGGCTATCTAAAATGTTCTCTATCCTTTTTTCTGACAAAAGCTACATATTAAAATGAGTTTCCATCACATAAAGTTTTCAACATAAACTATCTAATTTGATGGAAATTTAAATAGAATGTGGTGATAACAAAACTATCAATGCGTTACAAAATAGTGGGTGATAGCATAAAAATGTTGGTCTAATGGTCTTCCAAAGAAGGTCTACTTTAGTAGTCGTGATTTACGACAGAACATAAAAGTTCATATTTAAGAAATTCCTTTTGAACTATTCTATTGTGAAATATAAAAAACTATTGTTACATAAAATGTTTGAAGCGTATGTTTCTGAATCGGACAATAAAAACTACTCTATAGGTTAAGAGTCGCTGAGCACTAACCCTTCAAAATTCCTAGAATACGAAAGTAATCAGACGTAATTTTAATTTGATATAGTTCTTAGGCCATTTTGTCTGGTAAAGACCAGTATATTTGATATGTATTTCTCATTCACACTAAAATTTCATTTGGTTAACATGCATGGAGTTATTCCAATACCAATGTTAGTGTAAACCACTGAAGGTATATTTGCTCCGAAGCCGAATACCTAATCAAGTATAATTTTTCATTTTACTTTGAGCATATATATAATACCAATTGCACAAATAATAAAATCATTCCTGCAAAAACATAATCAAATAGCTCAAAAAGCTGCTCTAACGATGAGATTAAAGGCAGAGTTTAAAAAGGAATGAAGTTCATATTGAAAAAATTACTTAAAAAGATCTGAAGATTTTCACCGTGAAGTTAATAGAAAGTATCAATTTCTATCAAACTATTTAATTTTGTTTTAAAATTTTGTTTTTTTCACGGTAGCAGAACAAACTCACAGTTTGGTGGCTTCGCTTATCAATGGCATTTTAATAATTTCATACTGTTTGCCAAATAATGTTTTAACTATGAAGTGAAAAATACTCTTTGAGCACACTAGACTTTGAAGTTATCCACAATAGCCTAAGAGCTGTATCAAATTAACGTTCGGTTTGATTTTTAAGTGACCCCGTATATCGGCTAAAATACTAGAATAGTAATATATCTTAATTAAATATACAATATAAACTGTTGTAATAAATTCCTTTAAATACAATATGTTTTACATCAGTGGTCCCCAACCTTCTTGTTGCTGTGGGCGGTAAGTGTCAGACAATTTTACTGCCGCCCAGTTGTAGATTGTTTTCTTGCAACTTACCTGTAGCATCGTACTAACAACATAAGATGAAAATAAAAGCCTCGAAATAATAATACATATATCATTAAAAAATTTTCATTAAAAATTTACTTTAAACATTCCTTTCAATGAAAAATACAGGTACCCCAGAGAAACGAATATCAAGTGCATGAACATTTTAACTGCAATCAGACCGTCCCATCTAGGAACAATAGGAGAAAATGTCAACTGGAATGTGTTGCTTATGTCTAGTTTATTCTGATATTTTCTTTTAGTTGCTGTTACTGCAGAAAACCCCGCTTCACACAGGTAAGTTGTCAGAAATGGTAACAAAGCTTTAAATGCGGTGGTGGTTGTCTTAGGGTATTCTGCCAAGACTTAATTCCAGAACACCGGCAGAGTTGTTCTTTTTTACTTTTCAGGTCACCATCATTTGTGATCTCAAGCAGTTGATCTTTTTCTTCCATTGATAAACTAGATTCGCCTGGTTTGTTGACAAATGGGTCTCGAATCCATTCCTTACCAGTTCGTGGGTCTTTTGTTGTTGGAAAATAACGCTCGAACTCTTTTGAAAGCAAAAACAGATAATCGTGCACCAACCGGAAAATTGAAGGCTCCGGATCCGTATCACCAAAAATACCTGCCACTGTTTGAAACATGTCCAAAATGCCTTTGTTCACGCGTTGTACCACAACTCCAGTTTAGCTTTAAATGCGGCTATTTTATCTGCTAACTTGAAAATAGTTATCATTTTTCTCTGAAGGGACAGATTAAGCTCATTGAGCAGGTTGAATATATCACACAAATATGCCAGTTTTGCAAGCCGTACTTTGTGACAGAAATGTTCTACCAGTGGTGACTTCTTTTCTAAAAAACCATTAAAATGGCTTTCGTAATTCAAACGATTTTCCTCGGGATAACCATCTTATTTTTGTATGCAAGAGAAGGCATCTGTGCTTTGCATCTATCTCCTCACACAGCTGCTTAAATAGGCGCGAGTTATGGGCGTGTGCTTTTATGTGGTTAATTGCTTTAACAACATCAATCAATATACTATTAAATTCCGGTGATATTTTTCGGCTTGCCAACATTTCTTTCTGAAGGATACAATGCGTGGATTCACTGTCAGGTAAAACTTCCTTAATTCAAGTAGTTAAACCAGCCAGTCGTCCAGTCATGGCAGCAGCTCCGTCTGTGTATAAGCCGATACAAACGGTCCATTTCAGTTGTCATGACATATAACCATCCAGTGACTTGAACAGTTCTATTCCTGTGGTGCTAGTTGTTAAAGATAATACACATAGCAAATCCTCATGCACATCCTCCTGATAAAGATATCGCACATAAACAACTAGCATTGCCTTCTTGTCAATATCTATAGATTCATTAACCTGGAGTGCGTTACACGGTGATGTATTGATCCTCTCCAACAATTGTGCCTCAATGTCTTCAGCTATTTCCTCAAAGCGCCTAGTCACAGTGCTAGCTGTCAAAGGCAGATGTGCTATCTTTTTGACAGCGTCCTCTCTTTGCATTTCACGGCAAATATCTTTAGTGGAGGGCAAAATTTATTTTTCCCCGATCGTAAATGGCTTCTTAGCTTTAGCAATGCGGTTAGCTACCATTATAATGCTCTAAGTGCATTCACATTTATTGATGTGGTAGCCCTCAAAATTTTCTTCTGTGCTTCGTGTCCACGTTTTCTTATTTCACAATACGCCAATGGCTTGTGTTTTAATTCCGAATGTTTGGTGTTCAAGTGGCGAAATAGTTATGAAGATTTCATTGCCTCATTAGAAAGCTGGTTACCGCATATATGCAGAGTGAGATTTGTGCGTGGGAATCACCGGTAATGATAAATCCATATTTCAAATAGGACTCATGGTATTACCTGTTAAAAATTTTCTCTTCCCAAGGAAACTTTCTAATTACGTCTGCTTCGTACTCATTTCACTAATTTGTACGTGACTCATTGTCAAGGCCGCGCTGAAGGCAGCCAACCGCTGTTGAGCAATCACAACACGATTCACAAGAAACACAAACACACTTACAACACTAGTGACTAAGCTTACAACGTGTATGACGCATCTTATGCCAAGGTGTTTAAACTGAGATAGAGAGCTTTAAAAACTTGTACACATGTATGCAAACTACATTCAGCAGCACAGTACCAATTGTTCTACGTACCGGCACCAGTCTGCGGCCCACCAGTTGTGGCCACTGTTTCACAGTATGAGAAGTTATTGAAGCTGTACATGCTAATCAAATCAACTAAATAATGGAATTTAAAAATATTGGGTAAATAATCTTTAATTCATATACAGGGTGCATAAGGTTTTTGAGGACATTTTTACAATGAAGCGAAAACGTTTTTTGAAAGCAGTGTAATATTTTCAATATACTAAAAATATCCTTAGTTTAAAATAAGCATCTTGCTTTGTCACTTTGTTGAGCAATATCTGCTTCTATGACGTCTTCTATATGAGGCCTGAATACTTACAGGCCGAAATCAAGGAGTCCTTAGTAATATTTGATATTAAGCCTTCTTAGGGATTCTTTAATACTATGAGGGTGCTCATTAACTTCTTTCTCAACTATGCTCCATACATAGTAGCCAAATGGGTTAAGTTATGGCGGACTAAAAATCCAAATATCAGGTTATGTGATTATAAAAATTTTTCAACATCCTTGTCATCAACATTGATGTAACCATGTGTGATGGTACAGTTTTGTTGAAACATTGAAACATATATTGTGTTCCATTACGAATGATGCAATTAATGATGTACTTACTTTTCCAGAACATGTATGTAACCTGTAGAATTCACTCAAACCCAATGTGTGAAAAAACAAGAGCATCATATGTCTTTTGTTAATTGCAACCACCAAAATCGAGCCGCAGAAAAATTTTGAATTTGTTGCTATTTTAAAATTCTGCTGTTTTAGTGGTGCTGATGTCTCTAGAATACCTTTATATACACTTACTACATTTTCATCTTGAACTTATATCTAAGTTACTATATTCAGCCTTTATAGCCATCAAAATCACACGTCTTATTTCCTGTATTGTGTAAGCATAGGGTGTGTCATTAAAATATTTAAAAAACGAAAAAATATGTTGATAATTCAGCTGCTATTGTATAATTAAATGACCTCAAATAATCTATCCACCCTCTACTATCTAAGAATGTGACCAATGAGTCTAAATCTCATTGTAGAAGCTGTCAGAATTGAAGCAATTGGAGGATTCACTTTCAACCACTATTGATACTCAACTGCTGTACTATTTTTTATCAGTTCCCATTAAAGAGTCAGAATACTTGCTATTGTGAGTGCATGGGAAGCTAGTTTTATTACAAAAATCAATAACAAATCGTATAGTGTGACTCATTAAAGAATATCATTTTCCTTGTTTGCTATTTATAATTTAGGTTGTCATTAGATACAGTATGTTTTGAGTATGTCTAGAAGTTCTGCTCATTTTGCAAGGCATTCATTCAGTTGTTTCAGTATCCGAAATTGATGGCAAATTAAAAAATTTTAATTGCGATTTGCATTTTTATTCTTTCGATTAATTTCTTTGATTATTATTTTAAATTTTCACTAATGCGATTCATTTTAACAAAACAATGCCTCTTTAGAGTAATTTTGGCCGTGAACTTCGTCCTCACTTCATGATTTCAGAATCGAATCCCGGGTATCAATTATTACGGAAGCATGGTTGGAGTGGAAAGGGCGCCCTTTCTGCAGGTGGTGTAACATATCCGTTGAAAACCCGTCTTCGAAGGGATAGGCGTGGTTTGGGTTTGGAAAATGACATTGACTGCCCACTCAAAGTTACCCATTTCAAGCCTTTCGAGGAAGCAAGTGTACGTTCATTTTGCTACATTTATTTTTGTTGAAATTCAGTGTCAAAAAGTTTTTGCTCGGGTTTAAATGTAATGTGAATTTCGCTAAGGTAGTTTGTTATGCGAAAAAAATTATCAATACACACACAAACTTAGTTTTTCTAATACGAACCCCGAATATCTTTTAAATGTGTATGGAATTGGACCATATTTTCGAATATAAGTCACAATTTCAAACACTTATTTTTACAGTTAATATATGCGATTAAGTTCTTATTCTAAAACTATTCTTTCAATTGATTGATCGTTTGAACTTGTTTAAAAGTATAATATACTTTGTCATCCGAAGTTTATTTCGCTTTTGCCTTTCGATTTTTTTTCGACAATTTGTCCATATTTAGGTGAAACGCAGCGTTATTCCTGTTGAAAAGACTCTAAGTCGGAAAGAGCGCTTGCATCGCCTGAATGAGAAACATAAGCGACACAAAAGAATTGCATGCCAAGTTCGTGATGCCTTCAAATGTCCAGATTTTTAATTATACTGAATTTTGTACAAATATTTTGCGCCAATTTGAAAAATATTAAATTCTTATGTCAATGTCATTTTTATTATTCAATTTCTTTTTGATAAATGTAGAAAATCATCATTGAGTTTCTGAATGAAGAGCAAGACTAAATGTCTTATAAATTCATTGATCGTTTTTCAATCTCGTATTTCGACTTTTAAGTGAAATAAATTTATATTTTTTACTAAAATTTAGTTAAGTTCACTCATGGGTACATATATTTTTATTGCACGCATATCGTAGTTAACCTTAAACAGCCTAGGTGTATTGAAAAATTTTCGTGATCGTATAAAAAAATTTAAACGCTAAGGCTCAAATACTATTAATGTTCTGCTCAATCTGAAAGCACCACATGATAGAGGAGAGCCTCCTCTTTCTTTTTCGCTTTAAATCCACGCGCTGGCTTTGTCCCATCGAGGCCTGACGTTGCGCGAAGTCTCCGGTAGCAGGGGCCTTCTGCCCCGAGGCCTCTGACTTTGTGCACGGCACGCTTCAATGGGTTTGGAATATCCTTGCACACATCAAGAAATATTCAAAATTCTTTGTTGCCTCCATAAGCTCAAAACCTTCTAAATACATGAACACTAGATATGGTGAGAATTTAAATCTTTTTCAAAAATTCGAAATTTTCAAAGAAAACTTGTTAATTTTTTCAACAACCTCTCCCACAGCAATAAGCTTTAATAGAATTTTTCAATATTGCATCAAAGTATTTTCCCGAATAGACCTACCCATGCCTCAAGATTGTCAGATTTGGAAATAGGCTTGGAGAAAATTCTTTATAAATGTGGAAAACCGGTTTGTCCTTAAAAGGACGCCAGGCTGTTTCAGGTTAGTCGCTGATATCATTACTCATGCTGATGTATCAGACCTTTGATCTTTGATCATAGCCTTTTTGTATGTAAAAGGTACGTTTGAATAGTAATTCATTACAAAATTTGTATCCGTTTTTTTATTGCAATTGTGATGAAACAATTTTTATCTTTCTTTCAATACAAATATTAAGCAATGATAAGTTTTTGTTGTTTTCTTCTCGATTGTAAATTGAATTGCAGACCCTAAAGAATCCAGTGAAGAACTTAGGACATAAATAGCTGCTAGCGTGGGTCCATGATAATTTCCCGTTGCAACACCAATTAACTAAATAATTGCTTCCTTAAAATTCGTAAAGCGTACTTTTGTGTAGGATAATATTTGTTTTTAAGATGTCGCATTCTAAATCGATGTTTTACGCTGTATTCTTTCAGTACTGATATGGCATATTCAACACCATCATACAACCTTTAAACATCGAGTGAATATCGCACCTTTAAAATCAAATGTCGGAACTGCAATAATTGAAAATTGAGTAAAATTTAATTTTAAAATATGATTTAAATTCAGTTTTTTTGCTAATTCTAGAGATTCTATTAATATCTCACTTCTTGCAAATGAAGTATGACTTGACTGATTTTACGCTACTAACAATCTTGAATATCTCAAATTGGGGGAGGGCAAAAATGTATTTAGGGTCGCAAGTGCTTTAACAGAATATCTATTTCAAAATGTTTCCTAAGTTAGGGCCTTAAATTTCGTTTTATATTTAGATTTATTTCCCGCTTTTAGATTGGAAATAATTTCTAAGCCTCTTAAAATTTCATTGTCTACTACATGATGTACATCACATTCTATTGTAATTTTCATTAACGACTAAATAGGTGATACAATTCACTGATCAAATGTGTTGTATTAATTATTTAATATTTCATTTACACAAGGTGTAGGGCTAAAAACTTTTAAAAAAATTGGTAGATCAAAGTCTTCAAATATATTGAGTGCGTCTTTCTTTTTAAGATTTTGAGTTCAGCATTTTTTGCCATAAAGCACTAATTTATGGTGGGAAATTTATAAAAAGGATAAGCAGGGATGCTGCCCATAATAAAAACTAATGGAATCTCTTCAGGCAAACAAGTGAGGAGTGTAAACTTCAAACAATATACAAAACATTTGTATACTGGAGACCCAGATTCTGCATAATATACAAGAACAACAAGGAAATCGCTTCGTGGGAATAATGAGGAAATGTCTGGAGCCACTTGCACTTAATGATTAGAGTGACGAGAACGCTTTATTGAAAGCAATGATTTTCCCACACCTAATCCTAGCATGTAACACTAAAAATCAAGATGAGTCCATGAATGCCACAGTGCAGCGCAGCCTAGATCTTTGGCAAACAAGCGATTTTAATGCTCTTTTCGAGGAAGTCAAAGCTTTGCAGAACAGGCTACTGAAAGTATCATTCAGAAAGCGTAAATAGATCAACGAATTCACTAAAAACATGTCTGAGGGCAAGATAAGCAGCTCAATAAGGATATTTGAAGAAGGATTCAAAGGTGGAGTTCTGAACCTAAAAGTGGAAACAAAACTCTCCTTGAAATTCTGAAGGAAAAGCACCCAACCAATAGGCCTGTGGACAAAATTCAATTGTAAATAAAGAGCCCGGACACGTGTGCATATCTATTTTTGGTGAAATAAATACTGAAGCAATCTGAAAATCGACTCTAAGAACACAAGAAAGTCATGGACCCTCAGAATTGGATGCAAATTATTGGAGGCGGTTATTAACTTCTCATGGAAAAACATCAATCAATCTCTGCAGAGCAGTATCAAAAATAGCGAGCGACCCAACCTTTGGACAATGGAAGCATTCAAATATATAACGCCTGTCGGCTGATCCGTCTGGATAAATGCCCTGGCGTTCGACCCATTAGTGTAGGCAAAGTTCTAAGGAGGATAATTGGAAGATGTGTTGTTAAATGTGTTTCTGCCCATCTTAGGGAATTGGGTGGAACAACTCTGCTATGCATGGGTCACAAATCTGGAATCAAGTACGCTATTCACTTCCTAAGAGCTCAATTCAACAACATGGAGAGCCATGGGATACTTCTTATTGATGTCACCAATGCCTTTAACTTGTTGAATCGTGAATTAGCTTCCGAAAACATTAAGAGACTATGTCCGTCTGTTAGTCAAGCACTATATAACTCATACACCAATCCATCACCACTATATGTGAATAACTCAACCTTATGGTCCTCAGAAGGTACTACACAAGGTGACCCCCTTGCGATGCTAATGTACGAGATTGCAACTCTGCCACTGATAGACTCCATCAAAAGGCCTGATATAATAAATAGATGGTATTCTGATGATGTAAATATCATTGGTCCTTTTCATGAGCTGTGAGAAATCTATAGAAAGCTTATAGTGGATGGACCAGCATATGATTACTTTGTAAATCCACTAAAATGCCGCGTTTCAGCAAAAAAAAACTCAACAACATAGATAAACTCATATACGAGAAACTTTTACCAAACCTCACTGGAAGGCCTTCCTCCAATGCCCATGAAAGAAATCTATTCTCTTTGCTGGTCTGAACATAAAATCACGGTCAGACTATGAGAACAAATATGAAAACTCAATCACTGTAACGAGACCACTAGATGAACTAGAACCGCTGCAAGCAGACATGGCGCAACACAGAATTATAGCTGACATACAGAAAGTATCAGTAGCATCATTACAGCAAAAAGCAAATGACGTCCTAGATGTCTTAGACAGTGAGCAGCAATACTTGGTCTGGCTTGCCAAGGAAAAAGGATCATCCATGTGGTTAAATGTACTTCCCCTCAAATGACACTATTATTATCTAAGTAAGCGAGATTTTCCAAATGGCATATCGTTTAGATATGGATGGGATCCGCTAAAAATGCCACAAATTTGCCTTTGAGGATAGGAGTTCACAGTTACCCATGCTCTTCACTGTGCAAAAGGCGGATACACCATTATTCAACATAATAAAATTCATGACACTTTTGCACATTTCTTGAAAGATGTATGCTATGATGTTCAAGTCGAACCTAAACTGTTGATAATTTATGATTCTCAAAACTTAGAACCTCAACAGATGATGTTCAGCTAGATATCAAAGCAAATGGCCTTTGGGGAACGTCTTTTTAAAGAACGTTTTTTGATTTAAAGGTTTCCAACCCCTCTTGAAGAGTTGCCCAAAACAATAAAAGATGCATATTGGTATCATGAGTGGATAAAGTCCAAATATGAAAAACAAATCATCAATGTTGAGCATAGTTCCTTCACTGTCTTGATCTTTGTGACGACTGGAGGAGGCAGCCACTCAACTCATTAGACCATTAGGCAAATTGCTCTGAATGTAGTGGAGAAGAGGAAGGAGTCCTATTCAAATGTAATAGGGCATTTCGGAACTGAAATCAGCTTTGTGCTTCTGAGAAGCACAATATTGTGTCTGCATGGTTTGAGAGTGCTCAAAGAAAACATTCCTATAGAAAACTCCATTTCTGCCATGTGCACCAAAAAAAGTATTATGTAAACAATGCTGGCAATTTGACTTTAAAGCTGGACTTATGACATATATTTCATTTAGATTGCTTTATTACTTAGTTGCAGAAACCACATACATGTCACATGTGTAGAAAACAATCCCCTCACAAAATTACAGACGTTTGACAAAGTGCATAGACTGCAAGTAAATGAAGCTACTTGTGAGGAGGATATAGATAAACTACATAATTCAATGCTTAATTGAACTTTAGTATTCTTAACATGAGAAATTTTAGTTAATAGTAACTAAATAATTGGATTTTGTAAATGTGTAGATGATTTTGAATGATTGTAATTATTATTTTGTATCATTAATTAAGATGAAATAATATAATAAAAAAATAGAGCACTAAGACTATGCACCCTTTCAACAAATAGGAATTCAGTTGACTTTTAACAACTTGACTTCCTAAATCAAATGTACAAATATACCATTTTTTGGTTTACTTCAATTTAGGTCCATATATACCATTAAATGGAAATTTCACTTGAATTTACTTAATAGTGTTTACCATTTGGCATGATGTGATACTATTAGTAGGATTTATACATATACATGCTTTCATTAATACACTTTTATGATATTAGATTTACACAACTGTCTTTTCTCTTCATTTATTTTTGGTTTAATGGATTTTCAGGGGATGTATACATTTTCTGATTGTTACATCAGTAGTATTAATTGGTCGAGAGTTTGTGGCACTTTTTTCTGATTGGTCGAGAGGTGGGCGAGACTTTGTGCCACTTTTTTCTGATTGGTCGAGAGGGTTGGCCTTTGACCTGAGACGCCGTGGATATTGCCGGGGGTGTTTTACTGACGTCATGCATGTACTTTTACTAGTTTTTGTGTTATGTGGTCTAATTTAAGATAAGATAAGATAAGAGATTCTATATTCAGATAAATGTTTACAATTCAATAACTGATAATTTATCTGAATAGCGTCATAAATTACAAAAAAGTAACCAATCTACAAATCAACATACATTACAAAAAGTAACAATTCTTACAGGCTATGGATGAATTACTTTATATTGCTATTTTAATGACGAGTTATCGTATAGTCATTGTTGTAAAATTTAAATCCTAACCATGATGTACCTAAAATATATTTTTGCTTAAGGAAGATTTTTAAACGTTTTTTAAAAGGTTTCAATTTTTCAATGCTTTTAATTTCTTTAGGTAGCGAATTCCAGGTTCG
>CABFPE010000359.1:644412-662966 GCA_900660155.1 Hofstenia miamia
TGGACTCAATCATCGGTTAAGAAGGAGAGGAGCTGTCTTGTGGAGATCGGCTTCGGGCAGGAGCCCATGGAAGAACCAAAGAGGAAACGTCATACTGCTCTGTCACCTAAACAGTGATGGTCAATACTCTATTATTTAATTAATGTAACTAGTTAATAAGAGAGAAAGGTCTGATGGTTCAACAACTTGGTAACACCTCACCTGCAATTTACCGAGTATTCATTATCAGTAGTTAGACACGGCATAATAAGCTAGGTGGAGGATGTTACAATATGTAAAGAGTCGAAATAACCGTCTTGCTATTCCGGAATATTTTAAAAGAGATCTTGTGAGGAGGGATCACGAAAAAGGTCATTTAGGAATTATTCAAACAGAAAAGACATTCAATTCTCGCTATGTGACTATTGGAATTAGATCAACCATTCAAGATGTCATTGACAAATGTAAAAAGTGTTTGTTAACTAATTCTGCTCACTTTCCAGAGCAACGGGCCGCATTGGAATGTCATGCTGCATCAAGCCCTAATGAAATTGTACATATGGACTTAGAGCAACTGTCTCGTGATAGTGACGGATTTCAGTATCTGTTAGTGCTAGTTGATCATTTCACTAAGTACGCCCGAATCATTCCCATGGATAGCACACTCGCTGAAAAAGTAGCTGATAAGATAGTCAAGGAGTGGATTTTAAAATATGGCCCTATGTCTCGTCTGGTCTCGGATCGTGGTCCGCAATTCGAAAGCAATTTGATAAAAACCCTTATGTCTGAATTGGAAATATTACATGACTTTACCACGGCTTATCACCCTCAGGCGAATGGATTAGTGGAGCGACTCAATAGAACTTTGATAAAATTAATTAGGGTGGCGGTATCATGAGCAGCAGGAAAAAATTGGCAAAGGGTAATTGAGTGCATCGAATTTTTTTATAATACATCAGTTCATTCAACCACCGGGATAAGTCCTTTTAAAGCTATGTTCAGGCATGAAGCTCTAACTTCTTTATCAATGATGTATCCGAATTACTCAGACAATACCTTAGAAAGATATGTCAATCAGTTGCTACGCGACATGCAGGAGATTCATTTAACCATTGCTCATAATACCTCTCAATCTTGTATAAGGCAGAAGCGAACGTTTAATAAAAAATTATATGGCGAATCTCATAGACGTGGCGACAAAGTATTCGCATATTTGCCTCGTGTTACAACTGATCACAATCAGGTCAGAAAATAGCCAATAATTGGCAAGGACCATTTACAGTTGAGAAAGTGCTCGACCACAACACATATACACTTAGTAATGGGAGAACCGTACATTTCCAGCAATTAAAACGAGCGATTAAAGACATTGAGAATGTCATCATTGATGACAATAACGAATATACCTTAATTGATAACGGTATTGATGAATATGCAACTTATGATAATTTAACGGAATTTGCTGAAGAAGATCTAGATGATACTGATTTTGAACCTGAAATAATAGATAATTGTAGTTCACGAGTTTTGCCTTCAAGGCGCACCAGAGTTAATCAAACTTACGATCCCAACATTTGGGACCTTAACCTTATAGATATGTTTAGGAATGATACTGATAGGGAAGAAACGCGAGTCGCCAGCTCCTCCGTCCCGTCGCCGCAGAGTCAGACGAAAGATGGAGGTTAGTCACGATTCCTCCTCATCCAGGCGCGATGAGGCTCATACCAACAAACGAGGACGACATGAAGGTGCTGAGGAGAACCCTATACTGTGCAGGCGATACGTAGCTCCACGCTTAGGTGAGCAGATAGCATCTACACCGTCCTCATCTCGCTACTCCGTGGGGGGATACGTACCTCCATGCGTGCGAGCAGAGCTGGCACAATCAACTTCACAAACTGTTAAACCTAAAATTTTACGTTACCCTTTTAGTGCAATACAAAGTGTAAATACATCTCCTAAGAGTGATTCGATAGCCCCTCAACCTCTGATACTTCTGTTACTTCATCGAAGGACGCAAGCAAAGGATGTCCACAGTTGGTGCGGATACATTACACCCTTATTTCATAGCTCCACGTCGAGCAGTGCATTACATTCGTGATGACATTTCAGAGGCCACTCAGAATCAGTTACGATGGACATACAACACCAAAAAGTTAAGTTGTTCAATAGACATAATACCTTTTATAATTGACACAGAAAGACGTCCGCAAATAAATTGCATTATTTGTTATGATTCCAGCATGCTCGAGGAAATCAGCCGGTTATATTGGCGAAGCATGGTCCACATTTCTTTCGACGAAGATTTTACCATACACAACCTCTGCAAGTTTTTAAATAGTGGCAGTACAATAAGAAGCTTTGAATCAGTTAATATTGATTTCCCAAACCTGTTGGTCATTTATTTCCTTAGAATTCATGAGGTTCAAGATGAACAAATAATGGAGCAGATCAAAATTGTGTACCGTATAGCCAAGGTTGAAGGGAGTACATCTGGTAATAGTTCTCTGGGAAGAACATGAAGACAACATCCCCGAGGCGGTTGAAAGCCTACACTACAGGATGGAAAATTTCATCATTCTTTACAAATCCTACTACAGTCAGATTTCAATGCCAACCTCCCATGAGTCCTCAATTACAAAATTACTACTCACAGATCTCATGTTATGTGAGAAAATCCCTTCACATAAATTAGCCATAGATAAAAAACTTATAATTGATACAATATTGCAGGCACAAACTCTAGAACTGCTTACCGTTAGCTCGATAAACAACATCACGGATATGAGAGTCAGCTTTGCGTTTGCTCAAAGTATTGGAACTTTACAAGAGATCCAAGCCATATGGACAGATATAAAAGCCACTAAAAACCCCGAGTCAGACTGGCCCAACATAGACATCAGGAGCCCAAGCTCCCAATACCAAAGAGTGCTATGGGAAATCAAATTCTCTTACGAGATACAACACCGAAAAAATTTCAAATCTATGTTATTTTCGGAAGACAGAGTACCCGATATTTACTCAAGAGGTGCCATCTGGATTTTGTCTATATATCTGACAAAAAACCCGCATATCACATTACCAATCGATCAAAACAAATGTAAAACCACGTCAAAACTGGCGGTCCACGAAATTGCCATATGTCCATTAACATGGAAGGTAAAAAATTGGCTACTACACAAATGCGTGCCGCCATCATCACTGTGCAAAACCAACTGAGTGATGGATCACTACGAAAAATATTATGCCCGACTGGTGGGGGCGAGTAGTACAACAGGAAAAATGTCGATTATTTTGATTAGCAATAGGTTGGGAATTTGTCCGTCAGATATTAATATTTTCTCCGAAACTATGAAAAAGTACATGTGGGGTGCCACTGCTGAAACTAAGTTTGCCATCTTTTCTTCAGAGAATGCCCCGTTAAGCACCAAAAGATTAGTTGAAAGAAAACCTGGTTCCACGAAGACATTTTTGGAGTTAGTAAGAACGAGAGAGATAATAGAAAAGAATGAACAATTCTTTGATGGACACCGGATATCCTATCCAGAGTGCGGATATGGACAATTTGCAGAATCCGCTAGACAAGTTAAGAAAGAAGGGAAAATAATTCCAATCACCATATTTGAGCAGGTCATGAAGACCCCAGAACAGTTCTTCAGAGAGGAGGAGTTATTGGCTACGTCATCAGTTCAATTATCTCCCCATATCCGAGACCTCATCGAGAAAGTGAATCTAGAGAAATTCAGAGGATCACCTCAACCTACACCACAATGGTCAATTACCGAAAACGAAAGGATCCTCATGGTAGAGCATGACCCATCTGATTTTGATACGGGGTTGACAATTCAAAAGAGAGTGCTAGTAGAAAATACTGAAAAGGACGTGCTTGGCATGATGAAATGGTGTTTAACTGAGATGTTTTCGAAAGAGGAACTGGTCATTCTTCAATCTCCAGGGCGACAAGTAGCTTTGGACGTAGAATGCACCACGGCTAGAGTGAAGATTTCGAACAAACAAATCAAGGAGTTGCGTAAATCTGGATTAAGGAATCGATTCTGGGACACAATTAAGCATGCACAGATCAATTATCCTATTACTATTGGAACTGCTAGTTTACAAACCAAGTGTCAGTTTGCAGATTTAGAGAACAACATTCGGAAGGAGAATTTGCTATGTATCCCACCCCCCTGTGTGGAGACCCCGCTGATTCAACCAAAATGGCGAGTAAAGAAGAACAAGAGAAAAATCTCAGCCCACCTTCCTGATAAGATGAATTACGTGAGTACCGCTGTGGAAGCGAATAAATTGATGAAATCTGACGAATACAAGTTGGCTCATGGAAAGTTACTAGCTGGGGATAATAAGGAGAGAATCTTTCTAGATGGAAAGTTAACAATCTGTGATGTCTTTAATAAAGGAACCGCAATTAGTGAGCAATTGAGGAAGATCCACAAAAACATACGAACTACTGACCCTTGAGTGTTAATTCTTTTTCAGTCTGCTGGAGACCTTATGTGGATCAATAACGTAGAAACGACCACAAGATATTACGATGTGACGAAACGTATTGAAATAATAACCATGCTTCACACTGATGTTTCCGACCCTGATGAGATGACGCTAAGTCAGGTACAGGAGTTTTGCTCTTTATTTATGGATCATGCGACCCATATGGGGTCATTGCGAGAGGTGTTTGAACATTTCTACCCCGACACCCAGATTTGATCTGAGGATGCTCACACCTCCGACACAGACGCCTTAATGATATTGATGATTGCTATGAAAGGATTTCGCCTCTACGAAAGATTTCATGACACCTTCACTCGTTGCTTAAACAACTTAAGGAAGAATTGTCCCATCAGCAACCGGCTGCCTACAATCCACTATTTCAAGCTGAAAGACGAAGTGGTAACACAAAGGGAGGTCTTAATGCAATTATCACGTGAGCCACAGTATGCTGAATTAGAACAATGGGAAGGTGAACTGGCGATGGAAATGGTGATGGCTACTCAATGCATAGTTTCAGGTCCTACTCTCCACCTGTTGCTGCAAAAAATTAATTTGAGCAAAGGGGGGCGTGTAGAGTCACTCGGGGAAATTTCGTGATTATTATTTATTTTTATTTCTTTTTGTATTAACGTCACCATGACGTCAGAGTTATTTCATTTCGTTATTTCGAGCTCAGGTTTACGAAGGAAATCATGTCCCCTCGAAGGTGCTAAATGTGTTGCTCAAATTGAATTTGATTTGCGAGGGAAATCGAGAACATGAATAGCTAATGATTAACTGTGATTGTAAACTAAGACAGGTAGTTATTTATTGTTTTAACCGTGTATAAAATGAGGAACACTGTTGAGAAAGGTTAATAGATTTTATCTAGCTTCAATTACTGTCTACTTTTCTCTCCGTTACTTTACTTATCATTTTTTGATTATGAATATAATTGCTTAAGCTCGGCGACAATTTGGGAGTGCTTTCTTAAAGTACAGGGCGACACGTAGCTCCTGGCGATCATTAGATCTTCCCAGCCCAAATTGTGGACTCATTAAGTTACGGATAAGGGTACGGCTAAGGAAATAATAAACCTTTCATTTGATATTCAACACGTACATGCACTTATAATTTATGACACTGTGATGATACCATGCCGTTGGCTAGCACGAATGTCTGGCAATTACAGAACTATTATTTAGTGGCTGAGAACTAACAATGAAAATGAGATGTTTATTTTTTGCTATGAGATAGAAATTAATAAGTGAGACAAATAGGGTAGCACCATGCACTAAGTCGAGCACTAAACTGTTTCTAAAGACTTTGCTTCAGCTGGAAGCCATGTGAGTTGGTCATCTTGGAGTTTACTTAAAGTATCTAATCCTTGGATGAATTACCAATGTTTATATTAGTTGTTTTCTCTTTATCTGTTCTCCCAGAATCATGGCTGTCGTTATTTATAGTGAACCTTCTGCAGAGTCAATTAGTTTTATAGTACAATTACAGCCCACGATTCTACAGTAGCACCATACTTTGTCTGATTATGATACACATTGCATCACAAGCTTCTTCTTAAACTGAGCTAAGTTTGCCAACTAGTAAAGGACATGATCATTGCTCCTTGGTCTTTACCAAACATTACATGTTTGATACAGTTCTTTTGTTCTCTTTTCCCCTTGTCTTTGGTAAATGCCCACATGCTCTGGCTTTAGACATTCTTTTAACTTTTTGAACTTGTTTGGTTTTCTCACCATTCTTAATAGTCAAAGAGTGAATAAAGTTAAAATCAACATGCATTTATTGGAGAGCTTCAATGTCTAAACCAATCAAAATAATGTATTGTCACTGATGTAATAATGTATGAAAGAATGAAAGATGAAAGTGTATCCATCCATCTAAACTCTTTTTATCCTGTAAAATGTGTTTTGTAATGTGTTTTATCCCTAATACAACATTTATGGATATTTTTATAAGTGTCAAAAGTGAATGATTGTAAAATTATGTATTTTAATAATACTTGAATATTTTTTAAAGCAAATACACCACCATGTTTTAAAATATCAATCAATTTTTGTACAAACTAATTAAATTCTTAACAATACTTAGGAAATTTTTGCAAATAGGCTAATTGTTAAAGAGTCTACTATACACTTATGTAAGCCCTGCATATATATGACTAAATATTTCTCCAAATATTATGATACATCATAGACCTGGCTGGATTCAATACAATCCCTTATTTTTATTTGAGATATAATGTCAGTACAATTATTTATTAAGGCTGCTAGTATATATAGCAAATTCTCCAACATGTGCACATGTAAATTCTAAAATTATTCATAGAATAATTATGGATGTGCAAATATCTGCTCCCTGTAACCACGCCTCCCTTTTATTATTCATGAATTAATTACAGGCTTATAACTCATCAATTAGCACCCGTCAATCAATTGTTAACAAATGTGATAAATGCTTTTTGTTGAAATTGCTTTGCAATTTCATCAAAAAAATTTTTGTGAGAGTTTCCTTTGGAATCAAACTTAGCTGTAGAATAATAAACAATAAAAATCAAGGAATCCATTTCATAGCATAGCATAAAACATTGATAGATTTTGGCTGAGCTTTTATTAAAATTCACAAGAGTAATTATGATTTTGATCTATTCTTTAACATGATATGAAAGAAATAGGTTTTCTAATATGAAGCATTATCAACCATAATGTAACAATTAATTTAAAGTAAATAGTTGAAACATGACTATTTTTAATAGACATGATTCATTAAATAGACCAAAGAACTTTTTAAAATTTGAATATCATTTCATTATTTATTTACTGAATATTTTTTTAACTTCCTTTTGTTTTTAGTTAATTCAATGGCAACTTGACTTTTAGAAAGGGGGAACAGGCAGGGTGAGCATGATTTGTAAACAACACTAATTTATGTTAAAATATTGTTGAAATAACAATAGGATATAACTTGTTATTTTAATATAATTTTTTAAGAAATTTCTTTTAGTGTTTAATTAAGATTAGTTTTTCTTTAGAAAGTATGTTTTTTATTAAAAATGAAGTGATTAGATTAAACCAAGGTTTTCAAGTACTCAGAATGTTAAGAACTCAAATTTGAATGAGCTTGCAAAACTTGATCAGAAAAACTTGGAAGAGAATTTATCAAAACTTGAACTTAAACTTAATCAAAAATCAACTCAAAAATACTATAAAATTAAGTTATTTTAAATTTCAATTTCCTTGCCAATAATAAATAGCTATTTGTAGCTTAGAATTATTTTAAAATAAATGTTTTTTACCCTAAAATTCAGAATTAGAAAAAAAACTCAGTTGAACTCAGAATTTTACTTAAAAAAATACACAAACTCAAACTTAAACATAAATACTCAAACTTGGGCAGAGTAACTCAAACTCAACTAATAAACTCTGGCTGAAACTTGCTTTACTTTTAGAGGTGGACTATTTAGATTTTTTTAAATAATTCATAGAAAACTATTATAAAGTGATCTCTCTAATAGTATACATTATATTTTTGGATATACTTTAATTGCAGTATTTAAATTCAATCTCCTGGCAGTATGTTTTAATTTTTTTCAAAATAAATAGATAAATACAATCACCTGGCAGTATGCTTCAACTTTTTTTTAAAAAAATTGTATCACTATTTAAATTCAAGCTCCTGGTGGTATGTCATAACTTTTTTACAAATTATTTAAATTCAATTCCCCAGATGTATGCATTAATTTTTTTAAAAAAAATGTATCACTATTTAAATTCAAACTCCTGGTAGTATTTCTTAACATTTTTACAAACTATTCAAATTCAATCCTCTAGCTGTATGCTTTAATTTTTTTGAAAAATGTTGCATCACTATTTAAATTCAATCTCCAGGCAGCATGTTAACTTTTTGACAAAGAAATTATGTAAATTCAATCCTCAGGCTGTATATGTTAATATTTTTGAAAAAATTATATCACTATTTAAGTTCAATCTCCCAGTGGTATGTTTTAACTTTTTTTTTAATAAATTCTTTAAATTCAATCCCCAGCAGTATGCTTTAAGAGTACAGCACCCTTTCTCAACTTGATTGGAAAATACTTTATCTGACACCAACAGATAAAATACCATGGTTTATATTGTGTGAATATCACTAGTATTGATTTTTTAAAAAATAATATTCCAAATATAAGTAATTTGACTTATTGATTTTGCAGTGGGGAGGTAATGATCTACACTGCAATACCCCAAATGTAATCACATTGTATCTACATGCCTGAGTATGTTGCTTTCCCATTATATACTTTTGGTCATGAAAATTAGTATAACAAGGTGGTCACTATTGGTGTTTTGTTGAGCAAGCTGTTGAATTCTTCTGCTGTTGGTTCCCTTAAACTTACTGCATGTTTGTGGATGCCTCTTGGTGGTGTAGAAGATCTCCTCAGCCATGTCTTTACAATAAAATAGGAGAGGCTATAAAAATATAATTGAATTTTATCAAAAATAAAACTCTGATTTGTAGAGTAAGATAAACACAGCTGCACACATGTACAGAAGTTGTGAGTTCAAATCTCACCAAATCAATATGTCAATAATTGATATTGCTATACCTCTTAAAAATCAGATTTTAGAGCTAAAATAATTCTAAAAGACATTAGTATTTTTTTGCATAATATTGTCTTTGTTGTTACTATTTGTGAGGGAAATTTAATCAAAACTGAAAGGCCACCCTTCATTTATCTTCTGATTCATAGTGTATGATAAACACAGCTTTGTGTACACATGTACCAACTATGTGAGTTCAAATCTTACTAAATCAACTTAGCAACATTTATATGGGCACAATATATTGGGGCCCATAAACTGTTTTATGTTAATATGCATATAAGGGCAATATTGAATTGAAATTTTGCAAGAACTACACTTCTTCATTTTTACAGACCCAGATTTCAATTTAACACAAAAACAGAGAATATGTTCAATTGTGTTTGAATATGTATGTTCTTATTTTATCTCTTAAACCAGTAATAATTAACAGAATTTTGTAATAAATATCTGAGATAACTGTAGTGAAGCACACAATAAATTTGTCTTCCTCCAACTGCATTTGATCTTTTTCACTTTTATTATCTAGTAACCCATTTTAGATTTATCATCAAGGATTTGGTTATGATAACTATTGTTTAAGATCTGGAAACAATTTGGGAGGAAACTGCACTGGGTGTGGTGCAACAAATAGCTCCTTAACAGTGACAGCCCAAATTGTGGTCACTTTAGGTTACAATTTGGTGTAGGGAATAACAACTTTTTATTCAATTGATTTGCACATGTTCATAATATTAACACACTGCAAATATAATATGCTGTTGGTGAATGGCTTCATAGATATGGCTTCAGCATGATGCTGTGTGAATTGGTCACTGCTGGAGTTCTTTATAGAATTTCTGTATTTATTAAGCAAATCAGTGAACCACCAAAGTTTTTTTTCTTTTTTTGGAATGCAGGTCTCTCTCTGCTATGGTAAACTTTGCAACCTTTGATCTTAACTCTTGAGTTTCCCAGTACTACTAGAGTAGCCAGAGCTACTCTGTGATTCTACACAATCTACTGACTTTGATCCAACTCCCAAATGTTGTTGACTTCATTTTGTGCATTTACTGATTGTGAATAAGAAAATCAAATGTGAATATTTGTGATGCTGTTAGGAGCACATTGCTCTGTGATTAGTTCATATGATTGGGCTTGTAGAAGAACATCAACTGCAATGTGTTTATCTACCATTTAATGATAGTAGGGACAAATTCTGTGTAGAAACAAGACTATATGTATTAAAGCAGCTGTTGAATTGCAAAAATCATGTAATCCTAATATGCTGAATTGTTGCAGTTTAAGAACAAAAAAGTTAGCTATGCTCAATTCTAGTTTGTATAGTTCTGATCCACAGTAAGCAATATTATCCAAATCACTGAGAATAATAACAAGTCTAATATTGTGAAACTTAGCTAATCAGTAAGCTAAAGTTTATCCAGTAATTTAGTATCAAATAACTAATCTTTCTTAATAAAGTAAATGATTAAATATTTTCCAGCAACATAATTAATTTGTGATTGTAAAACCAAGTTATCTTAATAGGTAATAATTTTATGTAAATTCTTAAGTCTAAATTCATTATCAAAACAGGTATAAACCTCATGATGAAGTAAAAGCAGTTGAGGTCTTCATTCATAAAGATAGTAATGAGAGTATTTAGAGCTGGGCATTTTTCAGCCTCAATTATAAACAGCATAGTAGAAAAACTAATAGAATCATGTGGTGTATCCAATTTCTTATATATTTCAGTTTTTGATTCAGGAGAAATTTCAGATTCTATGCTATAGCATGCCTTGTGAGTTGTAATGGAAGTGAGTTGGTGAAGGGTTTTTTACCAATGACTGAAACTCTTGCAAGATGTTCTTGTAAACATTCTCTAGATCATGAACTGGAGCATTGAATGGAAGTAGAAGAAAGGGGAACTTGAGCAGTGACATTTTTTATTGCAGTAGAACAAGTGGTTGTAGGACTGATTCCACTCATATTTTAGAAAGACAAGTCAGTTTTGTAGAATGTTCAATGTCTGTACTGGACCCCTCTATCATTATGCTATCCAAGTCATGCAACAGATTGGTAATCAAGGTGGAATGATACTGTTATTTAGCAAGTCTGTAAAAATTTAGAGCATTTCTGTTTAGGTGCTCTGGTACAAGATGCACTGGTTGACATAATAATTTATTGTGTGCTGTCTCAATGGTATGCTCCTCTCATGTAAGTATATATTTCATATGAATGTAATGTTTAGAAAAAAACAAATTAAAAATATGGAATTTTTACAATGAAATAGCAACATATTTGAGAAAAACAAAATGTAACCCATTGCATGTAATGTATAGACTCCTAAAAATGAAATAAATTATGATTGCAGATGTTAATCATTGGAATGTGTGGAATTTCTTACAATGAAAAATAACAATGCATTTGAAAAAGTGGAAATGTAACCCTTTGCATATAATGTAAAGATTTCCTGAAAAACAAATTAAATTACAACAATTGTGTTAATCACTAGAAGAAATATATAGAATGTTTAAAATGAAAAATAGTAATGCATTTGACAAAACAAAAGATGTAATTGCCTTTATCATGTAAGTCTACAGTCATGGCCAGTGAATTAGCATCACTTCAGTATTAATATAATAAATTTTATACAAACATCTTTATTCTTCCCCATTCTTAACATTTGATAGGCAATGTGTACACATTTAATTTCTTTACATGTTTCATATTTTGCTTTATTCTCACTGGTACAACATAAATCATGCCACTTATTATCTGAATCACCTGCAATTATAATGAATTGCTTCCATGAGTTAAAATATACTTTTAGCATTGTGTGATACTAACCCAGTGGCTGTGACTGTATATTTCATATGCCTGTAATGCGTAAGTATGGTGAATATTTTCTATCTTTTTTTTTGAAAATGTAAGACTATATTTCATATAGTCATTTCTATAGTGTTTATATTTAGTATAATATTTTTCTGCTTTGTATTTGGAAATTAGTTGAAAATGAAAATGGGTTTTGTATCCATCAATTATTTTCCTTAAAACATGGTGTTACATGTTTAAAAAATGTAGCAATAAACTTGCCATCAAAAATATCAGTTTGCCTAAATCCTAGAAATCAAAAATCATCAAATTGGTTCAAAGAAATTGTCTAAAAATTAATTTGCTCAATTTAATTTTGTCAAAGTCATTTCATCACTAGATGGCGTCCAATATAATCTACTCATTACCCTATGCCAAATAGCCATGAGTGTTACAAGCACTTCAGAGTGTCCCATTTGAACTGGGTCTAGCCTGTCTCTTCATATACTTACAAATTAATTTTTTGATGAAGTTTTTCAGAGAATATTCATTACATGCAAAGGGTTACAATTCATTTTACAAATATGTTACTAAACTTCATTGTAAAAATTCTTACCTTTAATTTGTTTTTTACTAATATCAAAATACAAAATCAAGAAATATTTTGTTAAACTTGACATTACAGGCTTTATACAGAATATAAGCAAACTAGTTTTAGAAAAATTAGAAATGGGTTATATATAAATAGGGATTAACATTACAGGCAGCATATTAAATATAGACTTCTATGTTAAAAGCAAACTTCCTAAAAAATACACATGCAATATTTTTAATAGGATTTATACAGATACATGCTTTTAATTTACACTATTATTATTAGATTAGTTTTACATGTTGATCTTCTCTCTGCATTTCTCTGTGGTATATATGCATATTCAAGTTGTATATATTTGTAGACTGTTACATCTTTTGTCAACTTTGCATGTTTTCAGTTTTATTTGGTTTATGACACTTGCATGGCTGTATACATTACATGGGTTTTCTGCTCTTTTAACTTTAATGAGTAAAAATGATGCCATGTTCATTATTCATAGTTGATGTTGTTTTTTCCATCAATAGATATGATTTCCAATTAAATTTGTAAACTCCATGATGCATTCATCTTTCTTAATGTACAAATACTTGTAAATATTGTATTTTTTAGATGCAAAAAATACAGGCACATTGTATTTATAAGATAAAATATCAAGAAAATTACAAATTAATATTTTCACAGAGTGAAAGCAACATCTATAAAATCTCTTAACCATGACAAACTCTGATAACACAGAAATTTAATACATGTTTGGTAAATATTATCCAAATTACATAACAAAGAATGAAAATCTATGTGCATAATTTATAGTTTCAGTAAGTTAGTAGTTATAATAATAGTAAATTTAAAGTGGATGTGATTAAACAAAATATTCAATGTAGGAAAAATTGATATGTATGATTTAGTTTAAAGCAGCAATTTAAAAACATGCTTGATTAAGCTTGAAATATTATAATATAAAAATAGTGAATTTAAAGTGCATATGATTAAAATAAATATTCAACATAGTAAAAATCAAGATGTATAATTTAGATTAAAGGTTAAAATTTAAAAAACATACTTGTTTAAATGTGAAATAATATAATATTCACAGATTATCAAAACAAAAGTATCAACATACCTCATTATTTGCAGGTAGATGCATTTGAAATCAAAAACACATTGCCTTCAATCTTTGACTTGTCACCAATTTGTGTTGTTCTTTATTGTTATATGGCAATAAACAAATTTTTCTAAAGTGAAACCATGTTTAATTGAAGCAAAACATACTTTAAATTGTGCCTGCATCATTGAAAAATCACATATGACTTGTAAACTAGAACAAAGATCAAAGAAACTTTTTAAACATCACCATTTTTTTAAAAAAATAATTTCACTTTACTAATTATTTATTGAAAAATTCTTTATAAATTTTATTTTTCAAGTTAATTATTTTATTAATATATTTTTGGAATTTATTTCTTTGTTAAGAGATTTGAATTGTAGCATTCAACCAAAATCAAATATTGTAAAAATTTGATACATTCTGATGATTTACATCTGTAATCATTGTAATTTATTTCATTTTTTTGGGAGTCTATGCATTAAATGCAAAGGTTATATATTTTTTTCAACTACACTGCTATTCCATTGTAAAAATTCTATACATTTAATTCAATTTTTTGCAGAAAAAATATTCACCATACTTAAGCATTACAGATGTGTGAAATATAGACCTACATGATAAAGGCAATTTCATTTTCCAAAAAATCAAAATAAATTTGTATAGTATTTGGCTAATATAGCAGGAGTTTTTATTTGATATGTTATGTAACTAAATAATGTTAATATGCTACTCATTTTGAAGATATAACAAGATTTACATTGTTAAATAAATTCAACAATCACCAGCCAATCTCTGCAAAAATTGAATAAAGTTTTTGTTTAAAAAGTGAATTTTGCTTCTTCCCTTATAAATTATCATGCATTCTTATAAAAATTTAACAAATTTCCATATGCATTGTTCACAAAGATATTTTTTAATTGTTTCTTAAATTCAGTTGTTTTAAAGCAATGATAATAAACCAACTAGATAAATTATTTTGTTTTAGCAACAACCAAACTAACAATGGTACTAGCTTTATACAATTTATCATTTTCTTTATTTTTATAAACTTAATATTAATATAGAATTCATTTTTCACAACAATCATTTGTGATCATTGTGGTTTTTGAACATTTCTTTATTAAATGCATTTTTCAATGCCTAAAATTTACCATGAATTACCTTTTTTTAATGAATGGTTGATATTCTAACATGTTTTTTATTGTGTTATCAAATTATTACCATGTTACTAGATACTATGCTATGCTAATACTTGCACTATGTGTTATGCATGTACATAAAATGAGAATTGTAGAAACAATCATATGTTATAACAATTGTAGGTTAAATGCATTGAAGTCTCTAACATGCATTAACATTAATTGAAAGAATAATTGATTTCCAATTCTTACTATTCTACATGGAGGCAATTTTATTATAAAAACTATCAAATGTTATAACAAATACAGTTTAAAGGCTTTGTACTCTCTAAGAAATGATATCATTAATTATGGCATAAGCAATTTTTAATTTCCACTATTGCACATGGAGAAGGTGTTTGAATAACTAGTCATTAGTCATTACTATAAAATATATCTATATGTGTATGTTCTAGAAGATTTCTAGATTTCATTACTTGCATAAATTTTTGGAAAAATAGAATTTCACATTTCAAAATATAAAAACAATTCATGCTTGTTAAGAAAAAACCAACCTCAACTGTTACCTTCTCTGCAAAGACTGTCTTAATTTTAACACTTCAGCCTGCTAATGAGTTTGTTGAATTTTCATATATATTTCTAAGACACAAAATATTTACCTAACACATCAATGCATAACTTTGAAGTAAATTAAACAGATAGATAGTTGGATTCAGCATTAAACCAATCAATTTCTAACATGGCATTACTAGTTCAAATCCAGCCTATACAAAGTATTCCTTATTTTTCATGGTTTTAACTAAAAAAAATTTGAAGTAAATTAAACATATGGATAATTGTAATTGGCATTACACCAGTCAATTTTTGACATGTTGTTGCTGGTTAGATTTCAGCCTATCCAAAACACTCCATATTTTTCATGGTTTTAGCTAAAAAATTGATAATTTATGTAAAATATATGCAATGAGAGTGATAAATCTGACAAGGAATATGTATTTACACCTTCTAAAATAAAATTACATGTTAAATTTCAACACAATACTTAGCTTATCCCTGATACACAGTTCATAGGTATTTTTATTAGTTTCAAAAACAAATAAATACAAAACTTCATATTTTAGTTATACTTGTATTTTTTCTTGAAGCAAAAACCCTTCAATGTTTAAAATAACAATCAATTTTTGTACAAAGCAACAAGGTTCTTAACAATACTTAGGAAATTCTTGCAAAACATGCTAATTGTTAAAACCTGTGCTATATGCTTTTGTAAACTATGTGTAAAATGACAAAATTGTTTTTTTCTTCCCAAATGATATGCACATCAAGCTGTTGTACAATTTAAAATGTTAATTGGACTTAAAGATCTTTAATGCCAGAATACACCTTTGAAATATTTCAGTTTTAATCCAAGTATTGTGTTGAAATTTAACATGTAATTATATTTTAGAAGGTGTAAATACATATTCCTTGTCAGATTTATTTTTCTCCTTGATTATATTTTACATAAATTATCAATTTTTTAGCTAAAACCATGAAAAGTTAAGAATACTTTGGATAGGCTGGATTTGAACCAGCAATGCCATGTCAGAAATTGACAGGTGTAATGCCAATTACAACTATCCATCAGATTAATTTACTTCAAAGTTATGCATTGATGGATTAAGCAAACATTTTGTGTCTTAGAAATATATGCAAATGTTCAACAAGCCTCATTAGCAGACTGAAATGTTGAAAATTCCCTTGTGTTAACTAGAAAAAAATTTTTAATGAAATAGTCAGTCTTTGCAAAAATGGTAATTATGGAGGTTGGCTTTTTTTTATTTATGAGGGTAAGTTGTTTTTATATTTTGAAAGGTGAAATTCTCTTTTTCTGCAAAATTTATACAATTAATGAAATTTAGAAATCCTCTAGAACATATGCATATAGATATATATTTATAGTAATGACTAATTACTAGCTATTGAACACCTTCTCCATGTGTAAGAACAGGAATTAAAAATTGCTTATGCTTTAATTAATGATACCAATTCTTAGAGTGTACAAAGCCTTTAAACTGTATTTGCTATAATATTTGATAGTTTTTATAATAACACTGCCTCCATGTAGAAGAGTAAGAATTGAAAATCAATTATGCTTTCAATTAATGTTAGTGTAGAGTCACTCAGGGGCCCTATATTATATTTTTATTTTTATTAGCACTCTCCTTGATAAATTCAGTGCTATTCCCATTATTAATTTAGTGATTTTTATTGATTTTTAGTATTTAAAACTTAGTTTTCAAATTTGTTATAATTGTCCAGTTAATTAAAGTGTAAGTGTAAATTGCTAATTTAATTTGCAAGGGAATCAAGTGAATTTTGTAAATGGTAAATATTTACATTTTTCTCTGTATAAAATGGGGAACTCATTGTTGCAATTGTCAAATAAATTTCATTCTCACTGGATAATGTTTGCTTTTTTACTCACTCCATATTACTAACCCTTTTTAGCATTGTTATCAATATGATAAGTATTTGCTTGAAAGATCAGGCAATAATGTAGGAGGAACTCTGCTGTGCCTGGGGTGATAACTCACTCCTTGACAGATGTGAGCCCGCATTGTGGTCACTTTAAGGCTGCGCATAGGTATAGGAAATAAAAGAACTCTGTATTTGATTGATCTTACATGCACTTAACAACCCACTATGCAAATATAATATGTCATTGGCGTACGTGAATACATGATAACTACACATTATTAATATCTTATTACATGAGCTAAATTTGTTTTATTGAGCTAGAAATTAAACTTGAGACACACAATTAGCACCTTGGCTGGTAAGGATGGTTTCTAATGATTTGGGTTCAGTGTGATGCCATGTAAATTGGTCACTAGCTGGAATGCCTTCTTGGAAATGGTTTTGGTTCATTTTTCTACAGTGAAATTGGCAAACTACCAATCTTCATTTGTTTTGTTAGAGTATGGGCCACTCTCAGTGATGGCAATTCTTTGCAACATTAGCACTGCCCTGGGATTCTACATGGTGGATTTCCCCTGACCATGATCTGCTTCACCACCCATTGATGCACAACTTTACCTCATATGTAATTCTGCATTTTCAATTCTGTGATCTGATGTCATTACTGAGCCTTGATTCTATTCTTATCCATTCTTAGCGCCATATTGGTGTTGTCTTATTATTCTAGAATTTGGAATGATTGTTGTACCTATACCTCACCACCATCTGTCAGTTGCTTTTATTTCTCCTACACAGTTGGATGTTTCTCCTACATTATTGGAATTGTTTTTGGAACCTTTTCTCTTACTATACTTTTACTTTTACTTGTTTACTTATTCTTGTTCTTATGGATATGGATTTTTCCATTTCTCATAATGGGACTCCCACTCAGGGTATCCCCTGTGTGAGCACTGGCAGTCTGGACACTGCCCCTCGCACCATTGGATTTAATTCTACTGTTGTTTCACCTACACCTACCTCCGCCAAACCTGTTTCTTCTATGTCTACACCCTCCAAAGTTTTTCTACAAGAGATTCCCACTCCTGCTACCTTGTCAAACCCTTTTATTTCAAATAAGCCATTGTCACCTCCTCCAGAGTTACTGACAACCAAAGTTGAAAAGCTTAGAGAAGCCCTTTCCAAGCAGATTTCTCAGCACCATTCCTGTGAAGCCTGCCTTGATGCCTTGCAGGCAGAGCTATGACAACAAGCCACAGCAGCTTGGAAATGTCAGAGATGCTTGCTTGACTTGATTTCTGCATTAGAGATGTGAGTTCAAGAAACTACCCTGCCTTCTCCACTGATCTCATCAGGAGAACCTGAGTATGTAACACGTGCCT
>CABFPE010000359.1:681583-722174 GCA_900660155.1 Hofstenia miamia
TTATTTAGAAATTTACCACGCTTGAATAAATATAATTGGCAACTTGTTTGAATAGAAAGAGTTAGCAATTTACTTACCCAAAAAATTAAATTAATATATATATAGTAAGTGAGTACATTCATTCAGGAATTCACTTAATTTGTGTCATTAACTACCTATTACAATATTGCATCTAATTTTGGTAGTTTGGTTAAATTGTTTCAAATTATTTCAGAATGGCTCAAGAATTTAATCCTGTCTTATATCCTCCACCGTGTTATTCACCACCTTCAAATGAAATGCAGCTTAATCCTAGCCCAATGCAATCTGTTAATTATCCGCAAGAATACTTGAGGCCAAAGCACTTCAGTAGAGAACCGAACATTCAGAATGTTGGCAGCTCCAAAATTGATTCCATTCGCATTATGCGCAACTATGAAATTAACAATCCTGCAACCTTATTGTGATTCATTTTTTGAACAATTACATGTTGGCGGAATTATTCGAGTTGATGGGGTTTCCTCGGATAACAAAAAAGGCAGAATTCATTTCAATTTGTTAATGCGAAACCCTGAAGATATATTTCTGCATATTAATCCCTGTTTTGATCAACGGGAATTGGTGCTAAACACTAAATCTAAGGGCAAGTGGATGAAAGAAGAACGATATCCACTTGCGCTTCAAAACGATTCAAAGTTTACTTTCACTCTGTTTTTCCATGAGTCTCACACTGAGATTCATCTAAATGAAAAGAAATACAGTCTTAAGCATCGACTTCCTCTGGATGGCATTCAAAAGCTGCAACTACATGGCTCATGCATTCTTTCATATATTTCGATCCGACCATTTCGTGCTATTGAGTAGCATTTTAGTTTGATGAACAATATTTGTAATGGATTTTGTATTTGATGTCTTCTGCTTGTACATTTTATTTTCAGATATTTTTTATATTCGTGTCTGTTGAACTTTTAAAAGGAAGTCTTAAATTTTATTTCAATTATTTCTTTAAAATCAATAACGCAAAGGAATTGTATACACTATTATAAGTTATAAAACAGCAACAAAGATTGACTGTTAAATATACAGTGAAATTGCTAATTTGTGTGAAAAAAATTAGTAAAATGCATTTGATAAACAGATCTAGCGCTTTCTCTATGGAGTCTTATAATGTGACTAAACTATTTTAATAAAACGCCATTAATTATTTTCCATGGTAACTAAGACGAAACGATTTTAGATGAAGCTGCCATGTACTCTTTTTTGTTAAAGATCTAATTAAGTTTGTTTAAATGCCAAATACTTGTAAAACGTTTATCAATGTTACTTTTTCGATTTTCGTGGCTTCTGCAGTTCTAATTTTATATTCAAGCTATTGGTTATTTCTAAGAAATAAAAATCAGAAATGTTTTATGACTTTTAATTATGTGCCTGATTATTTCGTAAGTATTATTTTTTCTGATGTTATCTTAATAATAAAATTGTAGTGAATAAACAACTACATTTACTATTGATTATATTTGTAATTGTAAGAAATTATGTAACATGAGAAACTGAAATCATACCGCTTTATGTATTATACTAGAGAGAAAACGTTTAATTCTAAGTTAAAGAAAAATAACAGAGTTAACAGATTCACAGTTTCATCATGAGAGGAAAAATCTGTTTTGCCCTGATTTTAAGTCTTCAGAAGCTTCTTTGCAAGCGTCCCGATAGTGCATGTGTAGAATAGCAGTGATGGAGTGGATGGTTTTGCTTAGAGCATTAATTGAAAAAATTTCTAGCCATTTTTCCTTTCAGGAAATTTATCTTAAATTGATTTGTTTAAGCCGACAAATGCTGGAGCACAATAGTCAAAGATACTCACAATTGGGGCTTAAAATGGATCTAATACGATTTTCGTCACATGCACTTCTAAGCTGACGTAGAATTGTCAGACCAGACGCAGCTTTACTAATGTCAGAACTGAAATGATTATTGAAGGTTGTTCATCATTTGTATACCGAGGACTTTCAATTGATCCATGAGAGGGACGTCATCGGGCAAAACGGGATTATAATTTCGACTCTTTCTTATCAGCATTTGCTGACACTTACGAACATTCAACTTGGGACCATTTGCCCCACGATAAGCAGATCTATTGGAAGGAACAACAGGGAAACCTTTTCTTATTCTTGTGACAGTCATGATATCATCTGCATACTTGCTGAGAAAGCGATGGAAGGCTTTTAGATCGAACATGAAGAAAATAAAAAATGAGAGTAACAACATCATCAGAGCGAATGGAGCGGGAATTAGAGAACTTAATGAAATCAAAAGGATCAAGATCTAATTTGCGAGTGAGGAGTCGATTGAACAGGAGGAGATCGCAGGTGTGGAAGTAGAGTGACAGGGAGAGACTGGAGAATTTGAGAAGGGCGTCTTTGTATGGCAAGAGAGAGATCCACTTGAAGGCACGCTATAGAAACATTCCATAGATTGGAACAAAGAACGGGAAGGCCACCAACAGAGTTTCGGACATCGCTGAATTTTTTCAGTAGTTTGTCGTGAGGTATGTTATCGAAAGCTTTGCTCATGTCGAAGGCTTGGAAAAGAGCAGAGTCGCCGTCGTCTAGAATTCGCGTTATTTCTTCGAGAATTGCGACAATCGCAGTGCAACTGGATCTGTTTGGCATCAATATAGTTCAGCAATAAGGGTCTGATTGTTATTAGAGCAAAGGATTTCAAGCATTTTGAAGGAATTGAAAGAAGCAATATAGGCCTCAATTGATCAACACGAGCCTCCTTGAAGATGTAGATGAAGTTTTTGTCAAGGAATGAACTATTGACAATGTTACGGAGAGCATCAGCCAGAGTTTCGGAAAAGCTTGTAGATTTTGTTAGGGATCCCATCTGCTCCTGTAACAGAGATCTTGATTGAGTTCAGATACTTGTATACAATACTTGGCTCTACCAGATTCCTTCAAATACAAGAAGAGCAGTCAAATTCGTTGTTCGGATTTCCAATTGAACTTTTGCTAATGGCAAATAATGCGAAATTGTAAAACGGAAACAAGAAATAGCAGACAACTAGACAGCTAAGACTGATATTTCCGCGACTGATTTTCTCAGAAGACCTTGTTTAGCATTCATTCAAGTCTTACGCAGCCCTTGCGCATTGACGTTATACAACGAGCTTATCTATAAATTTATACTTAATTTTATTCTTTTTGTACTTGCTATGAAAGCGTAAGCGGGATTTCACCTTGATGTGATGTAATGAGCCATATCAGTTAAACCGGGCTAGAAACATTCGCAAATGTCCGTCGCGCAACACGCTACCTCCTTCTCCATAATTACGTGAGGCGAAAATTACAAAACATACGCAAATGGAACAACAACCTTAGAGATTAAGAATTTAAAATTCTCAATTAAGTAAGTTAGTGCTATTGGAATAATATAATTTTGATATAATTCAGCCACATTATGGGTAAAAATAGAACAAATTAGATCAGTATTTAATGGATGCGAGTAGTAAGTTTGTAGTATCATAAGCAGACCTGTTGAACAAACAATCTGATGGGTTTTCGCAATTCTTTTCTGTTATTTAACAGAGGCATCCAGATTATCGCATAATTCAAATAATTACACAGTTTATATTGTTTGAATATTTATATTTTTATTTCTTCATTCATTTATTGGATAAATAATATTTAATGGTGAAATTTTTCACTAGGGTGTTAACTTGTTCTTAATCGGAAATGTTATCAATTATAGAATATATAGATATATGGCTTGTTCATTTATAAAGCGTTTTTGAGCGCTAATGGAGTCTGTATATTTATGGGTGTATATTTTTACACCTATTGAAGGGGTAGCTTAAACTAAAGAAATACGTTGCTGTTGGTATGTAAAAAACAAATTGTTAGGAAGATAATGATGATGAAAGCATTGCTTTAAGTTGATTATATTAAATATGAACATTCAGAAGTGCAGAAATTTAGTAAGTCATTATGCAAATTTCGTTAATTCCTGTTAATGGAAGGAATAAAAAATTGTTTAAAGGCAATTCTTTAACGCACAAGTGTATAAAAAAGTCGCTCACTTGGTTTACCAGTAAACGAAAAAATATGCTTTAAAAATTCATTCTAAATTAATCCAAGCCTTTTCGCCTTTATTAAGTCAGTATATTACAAAGGTCTAATCTTTATAGACGTAGTACTGATGATGGTTGATAGAAACCAATATGATAATTTCCGCCACTTATCTAAGGGGTAATGTCAAGTCTATTAGATACACATTCACCAAGAACATGACAATTTGTTTAATGTCAAAAAATGAAGAGTTTGACGTTAGGCATCCGTTGTCTGTGATGGCAAGCATTTTGAGACCCTGTAACTGAGGTACCAAACTCGTTTAAGAATGCCACTTATGGATCTTTGGGTGAAAGAAAATGTTCTTGGTCCAGTATTTAGTGACTTGCTACTTATAATTTTAAATTTTCCATTAAATAATTCACAAGTGCCATTTTTCCTTAAATCCACGTATACTTAGAGAAATTGTTTTTTGCTCAAATATAACTAACACAGGTCAGACTTTTCATCTTTCAAGTTTTTCAAGACTAATAGCTGATTGACTTAACATTATAAGCCTACATATTACATTTCGTTCACTTGAATGATTGAAATCTTCACAAATCATAATTTCCATTGAGAGGTGGTACAATTCAAGATATTGACATTTTTCATTTAGCTATTTCTCACACTTTGAATTAGATAGGTATCATCGTACAACATAGAAATAAGTTCATTATTGACAGGATTCAAGCAGTGCCATTGTGAATTTTTTATCAGGTCATAGAGTTGTTAACAGTAATAATTGCTGTAACTGTGCCTCTATGTGCTGTAACATCCTGCTATATTTAATTCTTGAAACTATACGACCCACAAATGCACTGCCACCAAATATTGAAGTAACCATAAAACAAAACACGATTCGAGCTAATATTTTAGAATCGTCAAATGATTTCCCAAATATATTACTGCTCGAATATCTAAACGAGGTAATCATCAACAGATGAAAAGTATGCACATGCTAATACTTCGTATTCATTACATGAACCCATTTCATGAGACGACCACATACATTTTTTGATTGTGATAGCACTTGGTATAATGTTTTTTAAAATGTTCAAATGCTTTTCGCCCTTTTAAGACAAATGCAATAGAAAACATGAACTAATTATTTGGATAGCGTCTATCAGCATTAAATGCTATCTTTGAGTCATTGGCGTAATAGTTATTTACTAAACTCGGTAAGATTGAATATTTCATATAGTTGAGACCAAAATTTCAATTTGAATGAAAATCATGAGTAACTTGACGTTTTATTGTGAAAAATTAGTGGCCCTTCTTTGAAGTTAATACAGATTTAGACTTACAGAAACATATAATTTCCTAGCATTTAATGCCGCATATTTTTGAACATCGAATGAAATAAATTGTTCCATAACGCGATTTTACTTCGTTGCAAAATGATTCAAATATGAATAAATTGCCAGACAGAATATATTGAGACATTCGTTTATCATCTTCAAGACATTACATTAACAGAAGTAAGAAAGATGTTTCGATGCAGATACGTAAACAGGAATTAGAAATATACCAACATGGATTTGCATAAGATTTGCAGATGAATGAACACTACCTTTCTCAGTATACTACCTGGAAATTTTATTGAAGCAATACCCCAGGATCAATGTAAAATGGCATTTTATAGTTGTTCGCAAATGTGCATGTTCATATGGATAATATGAAGCTATTTCGATCCATACCTGTATTACGCATTTTAGTAGGTTTATTTAATAAAAAATTTCGGCTAAGGCAATTTTAGAAGCGTATGTGCTAACAAGGATTATTATGTTCTACATATGTTCCTGTGTACTTGATTCTGAACAACCTATCACCTCGTTTTTTGATTACCTCCATTTTGCGCTTCCATGTGTACTACAAATTTTTATTATACATTCTCAATTAAAATCTGACACTCTAGAGACGGCCTTTGTTTTGCATAAGTCAATTATAAATTGAATTTATCCTTCAATTACCTCAGTATTAGTAGTTCACTGGATTGTTTCAAAATATTATCTAATGAGTTCTTCATTTAATCACCTGCATTAATTTTTCTTAATGACCATTGGAGTTTTGAGCACTCGTTTAAAACTACTTAAACTTATATTCAGCTCAATAGTGTAGAATCACTGGGGTGTGATTCTAGCGAACTCAAAGAGAATACAGTTCAAACTATTTCNCTCAAACATGCAAAAACTAAGGCGTAGGATTGTCTGACCCCTATCGATTGCGTTAATCTTGCGGAGAGGCATTAGAATGTTCTGCATCACATCAGGGTCCTGTCACGGTCGCCATGTAGAATCACTGGGGTGTGATTCTAGCGAACTCAAAGAGAATACAGTTCAAACTATTTCCATTTACAAAATGCTTTCGGCTTTACATATACAATATTTACAATATGTACAAATATTACAACTACCAGTCACTAACAAGAAAAGCGCGAGGTCTGGCCGATAAATAGTAACAACTACCAGCGATGCTACAATAGCAACATGGTAACTTATTTCCCAATGTCCAATTGGAGCATCTTCAAGTGCCCCAAAATTATCTGAAGATACATAAGCATTATCCAGTATATTTTTGATGGATATAAGCTTGGAGAATTTATATAGAGGTTGCATTTGAATCACCAACCACAATCCAAAATGTTCTCGGTTTTCTTTGAGTGATACTGTTAATCGCTTATCCGATAAGACAGTTTCTTATTCGTTTAAGGCCAAGAATGCAAATTTATGATGATGAACCTATACTGAGAAACTCGGCTTACATAATCATCCTGTATCTTCGTTTTGTTATGAGAAGCAGAATATAATTTACGATTAAATGCCTTAATATTCAGCAGTATATTTTTTTACTACAAAAAATGATTGAATATATAGAAGAGATTTACTTTGGGATGGTTAAATCTAAATGTTAACGTTCATTTTAGTGTTTTAAGGAAAAAAATTATGGATAAACTAATTTAACTAAAATAGTGTGTAACCAAGTGATAAAACTAAATTACATTTAATATGGGCAACAATTAGGCTCATATGAAGTACAACATTATCGCTTTCTTTCAATCAATAATATACTGAAACAAAAAACTTGTAAACCAGCATTTATTTATCAATGTATCATTAAAAGACATACAATTTTTTTATGAATGATATTTACAACTGTGTTTTATTCATTAACTTCAGCATTATTAAAGTTTTTTCACTTGTTTACCATATCAGCAACTGTTGTTCAAGGTAAACCTGTTTTTTCTGCAACTACCCTCAGAGATTTTATTATATAGTGTAATAAATCCTCTTTATCATGAGAAATTTGCTCTCTCATCAATAGCGCATAGAAAAATTGGAATTTTTGTGGCGGGAAAAGCAAATTCGTTAGGTGTCCAACTTTTTTGTTTTTAATAAAATGGTTTAAGCTTTAAAATATTTTTTTTCAAATAAACACAGCCAAAGAAGTAATAAATAATTTAGTTTTATGGAATTTAAGCACGTATTTGTCATTTTAAACGGTGTCCAATTTTTTTTGTTACACAACGTACACTTCTATTAGGATTAATTTTCATGTAAAAATAAATTTTAAAAGTAGGGTAACATTTCACTTAATGTTAGGATTCACCCAGGTCTGTCAAATTAATTTAAATATATTGAATGTTGTTTTTGATAATTCATTAACGACTGCATATTTTATATTTACACTGTAAATCTCGCAAACTTTAACAGGTGCAGATTTTAAATAAAAACGGTTTGTTAAGTGGGAACATTTGGTTTCTAAAAAATAATAGAGCTGTTTTTTGTATTGTATTATTTGCAATTATTCTGTTGTTTAGCGCATTGAAATGTCTTCTTCCATTGAAACGCGTTTTCCTACATATTCTTTGTCACTTTTGGGTGAAAGGTTTGTACATTTAATGTATAGATGTATGTAATATACTTAAAGTAAGGTTGTGCACAAATTTATTTTTTCTGTAATTCGCTTTTTAACAGTAAATTTTAGAGAGGCTCGTAAGATTTACAAGACTATGAATTTTTCCTACTCCAGTAAAGACAAACTAAAAGAAGTTTTGCCAATTTTGTTCATTCCTGGTAATAGTGGTACAGCTTCGCAAGGTTTGTTTGGAAATATTTTTTTAGTCTAGATATTTTTAAAAACATTTTATTGTTATGCGGGCTACTTCAATTGAATCGCTGAATTCAAAAAGCATAGAACTTCATGTACCTATGAAAATTAATTTTTCATTGTCCGTAAAAATACCCACAGCCTTTTCATTTCTGCAGCAATTCGAGCTCTCTTTTTGTGCTTTCTTTCAGTTAAACATCCAATTGTCATAAATATAGTTAAAATTTAAATGCATTTCTAGTATAACACACAAAATGCTTTAATCCATTGTTGGAAATGCTTGTAATGTTGTGCACGTATGTTCTGGCAGTGCTAAACAACTAGCTAGAATATTATATACCTACCACACGAATCATGTTTATAATCGGAACTGTAAATGGACTGAGGTTAGGTCACTATTTCAAAGTAATTTGGGTCATGATTGGGTCGTTGAAAGGCAACATGGTAGATTTTGTTTGTAATAATTTTATAAAAACATTCATTTACTTTATAGTACTATTTATCTTTTGTATGTATTTTCTTTTCAAAAGTGTTTATATGTCTATGTCCCTCCAGTGCCACTCATTTTAGCAAATTCATATTTGAAATATTTTAAAAACGTCTGCCTTGTCAATTTGTTCTGTAAATATAAAAATTACTAATGTACATTATTTTTAAGTTAAAATTATTCATATTTAGCTCAAATTAGACAATAAAACTTTAGTGAAAATAATAACAAATTAACAAGAAAGCATATATGGACCACTGGCAGTGAATGGATTGATAATAATAACCCCAGTAATAACTTAGTTTATTCGAGGTGTGAAACTAAAAAAACGTATCTGTTATTTCCTCTACTACTTTATTTAATTACTCTAAACACCCTATTAGCCACTAGAATGTTGATCATCCGATTATTCTTTAAGGAAAAGACACAGTATGGTATTTCTAAAATTACAAAAGTGGTTATTCTGACATAACATTTCAGAGCGAATAAATATTGCAAAGAGTTGTGGGGACCCAAGGGAAGTACGCCTACCTTTGAGCTCGACTAGAATTAAATCACTACCCACATTAACTTGCTCGAGGTTTATTTCTAAAGTACTCTCCATTATGGTTTGGGTTGAAAACATACTGCCCTAGGACAACGCACTGCTTATTGGGTAAATATTACTACGGAATTTGTGTTCAAAACACGGCAGTATGGTAGTTCCCGATGGGCCATCGCTTTTCTCAGATCTGAATGTCATAGAGAATCTGTGGAAAATTGTCAAGGCCGTATTCAGAAGTGCAACTGTGAGTCGTTGAACCATGTATTGGAAACTGTCGACGTTGCGTTTTATGCTATTAACGACTGTATTTCTAAATGCTATATGAATCACTTCCATGACGAATTTCTGCAGTTAGCGAAATGAGGGATACGTCATAAAGTATTTAAGTTCAAAAGCGTTTTTTGTCTACCGTTTGGGATTGTTCATTTTTAAATTTTTCTAATAACTTTTAATTGGCACGAGCATCGTTTTCAGTAATGTACTATGAATTAGGTTAGCTTTTGTCAAATAGCATGCCATTCAGCATAATACACTCAAATTTTTTCGAATTACACCAATCAGTGACGAATAGTTTTAATTATTCTATTAATCGTATATATTTCATCAAAATATTGTGAAAATCTATCCCAAACCAATAGTACTTATGTCACCGCAAATTATTTTAAGCATGTATGAGCATCTATGGAAAAGCCTTTATATTAAGGCGTGTGTTTAAAAGGAAGCATATTTTAAGTACGGGGTTTATCTCGAAATTTCGTTCTTCTAAACGGCAATCTGCATTGAATTGAATGTGTATTTGGTAGTAAGGTATTTGCAATCTTTTGGATAAATATGTTTTGAAAACATAGTTGTGAAATCTTCAAAACGTCATATTCAATGGCAAAATGTGAATAAATGTGCAAGGCATTAGATAGGTATTCAAATATTTATGCTTTCCCTTTAACCCTACACCTTTGCGTTTTTTGTGGTAGCACGACTGGCCTGCTGTACTTCGTTCTCTTTGACATCCCTTCAATTACTTCTTATTTTTTTAACAACTATTATTTAGTCCAATAAGTTATAATTCCCAACTGTTTGAGTTAAACAGCCCCAATTTGGGTGTTTGACAGTTTTAGTACGCACACATGCGTCAAACTTTGAAAGTGAGGAATCTTTTCAACTTAATACAAATAGGTTTGTAGATAAATGTCATAAAAACATGATGACCAGGGCAACTACATGCTTTCATTTCAAAAAAAAATTTGTAAAAAACTGTCTACACTGACATTTGCAGAAGAAGCCTTTTTCAACATTTCGCATATTTTTTTCAAATTTTACTATTTCTGCACTTAGCCGTTGTTGTACAAACACTGCTAGTAAATGTATGAAGCACGATACAGATTGGTCTCTACTGTTTGCCGCTCACCCCAGTGTTGAATTAAATATTGGAAACTTAATTTTTACTATTCTTAACCATTGCTAAATTTTGACCTATTTATTTCCCACCTTTTTTGCACAACATCCAAATTTTCAATTTTACATTTTTAGTGAAATTTTCGTTTAGCTCGATCTCTTGCTTCAGTCGTCGACCAAAAGTGTCGTAAGATATCGAAAATTCCGTGCAATACATTCGCAGTATCGTTTGATAAGGTTTGCTATAACTAACAAATATGTTGTTTTTATATGTATTTTTTTCGATTTGATTATAAGTAGAAAGGTTCTAATTTCATCGTGATTTGTATTTTAATACCGATTGTCATTAATTCATTCTATTAATTTCAATCCAGTCGAATCCGCGTAATTAGGCTGCTCTGGAAAAAATCGCATTGTTTCAATTAACCAGATGTGAATTGCATTATCTGACTCAAACAAAAATGGTAAAGGACCATCAAGGACTCTAAGTAAATGTACTGTAAAAAAATTCCGATTCAATGGCATACAAAATATAAAATTTAATAAGGCTTTGTACGTTTGATTGGTATTTTACCAAATTCATCCACAACCGGATAAATAGTAGAGGACATGTAATTTCGAAAAATCGAATTATTCCATTTAATTTGGCCCAGTTATACGCAATGTTGATCCAATAACACAGCTCTTGATGCAAACGTTTCTGTTTAAGAGAGAATAGCCTATTTAAGCAAGTGCCCACATTAATCGGATTCCACTGTGTTACTAATCAATTTATTCTATTTTTAACCTTGAACTATCAAGCAATTTAACTGTGATTATTTTTTTAAAAATCTGAGGTACTACATCTACAGGATAAAGGGTAATCTCCTTATAGTCCCACACAGCTACGAATCCTTGTTACCCCCTTCCTATGACCCCAAAACCTTTGACATTGAGCGCATCGCTCCTCAACTGGCTTGGGCGGTCTATCTATAGAAAAAGACATTACTCATGTTAGCTGTTGATTACATGAGATGTATAATTCATGATTATCTGAGTTTTCAAAAAATGGTTTGTGCTAGAGTATTTAAAGTTGAACTTTTTTCTATGAATTTATTCAGATTTTTAGGAATTCTTAGCCCTTGGAGGTCAGAATCTTTATCAGGCTACAGGTAATATTCACAAATTTCTTATAAATACCTGTCTAATTTTATAGAGTATGCATCTGCTTGCTTAAATCGCATTCGTCATCTGTATGATCCACCCGCCTCTAAAGTCTTAGTCATTGGACATTCAATGGTATTCCCCCGTTTATGAGAACATGTAAATATTTTTATTTAGGGGGGATTAATAGCTCGTGGTCTCATCAGAGATGCTAACTTTCAGATTGGATCGGTGGACGTTATAATAACTATTGCTACTCCGCATCAATATCCACCTATAATGGTTGATCACACCATGCAAACTTTCTACGACGAACTAAATCGGGTATTTTTGAGTTTTTTCAGAACTAATTTTGTTTAAAATGAATATTTCAGATATGGACGAATTCTAGTAATTCACGTTTGAATGATATTCTCCTCGTTTCAATCGCCGGGGGCGTTAATGATGTGACCGTTCCTTCTCATCTTACCTCGCTTAATAATGTTTACTCCGCTCAAAAGTCCCTGCAAGTTATAGTGAGTGTGCCAGTGGTAGTTGTTTCTCAAATCTGTTTAGACGACCGCCTGTCCCTTTGTTCGTGCATCAGTCGGCCATGTCATCTCAGTGTGGTGTAAGCAATTGAATGTGATTTTGTCTCGAGCTATTTTCGACATCCATCGCTTAAGGTCTCATCATCAGTTAAATTCTAGTTGGCGAAAGAATGTTTTCCATTCTCATCTTTTTCAAGTTAATCCATTAATTAATGAAGACATTAAGAAGTCACTGAGTTTGTTAAAAGTTTATGCTATAATTAATGTGAATTTGTTCTTATTTAGATTTGACCGTCTGTGAAAATTTAACATTTGATAGCAGTTTTGCTGCGAAAATCAAAGCACAAAACAGCAGGGAATGTTACAGAATACAATTCGATCAGTCGCTTGTTGCTTCGTTCATCTCTAACACCAGTAATGATAATTATCTATACTTTTCAGATCACTGCCAAAGGTAGGTTTTAAGTTCTTTTTCTAAAAAACAATTCTCTCATTGCTCGTAGTTCCAAGTAAGTCTCATTTAATGCAATAGTTTGAATGATTTAGTTCAAAGGATTGGATTGATAAAAGTCATTTGCGTCAACCGTTGCCACCCATTGAAAGTTCGATGAAGTTCAAATCGCTCAGTTATAAATGGCACCGCGCCGATTTCCCAGTGGTTCCAAAGACATGCATTTTATTGAACTTAAGTAGTAAGGACGTCGTTTATTTCAACAAAGTCAATCAGTTGGGAAGTCATAGGCTTGGCGTTTTCCAAATGTGTAAGTTTCCGCTTTAGTAACTGTTCTTAATGATTTATTTTGTATCTGTTCTATTATTTTAATTTTGTTAATTGAGTTAACAAAACGCTAAATTATTTCATTTTCGAAGAGTTTCAATTGGCTTATAAAGTAATGTCTTGATTTAATTTTTACATTCCTGTTTGCGAAAATATCTTTGGCTGTACTGTAATATATATTTGATAAATATATCCCCTTCACAACGATCAAGCTCAATGAACCTCAATAGTATTGGAATTTCCTAAGGCTTTTATGCGCAAATTTAAGAAAAACTAAATTTCACTAATTGTTAAAGGAAACGAACGAAAGGCAACCAGAAAATTATGACTAAAAATTCTATTGCTCTCAGTATTAATTCGTTAGTAACCGGCGTCACATTTAACATGGTCATGGTAATTACATTGCAAACTGGTAACAGATATTTACTGCATTTTGTTTATTGCTTTTGGAAAAAAATACACACATTTGTTTGCGAGATAGCTCTTGGGATGACTCGAAGGTTCGATGCAAAGAAGATTTGAATGATCGTCGGCCACTTCTACAAGTTATTTGCAGACTTAAATAGAAACATTGTTCATTGATGTCTCTTCTTGCTTTTCACTATATTCTATACCAAGATATCAAACATGTTAGTTTTTCTCCTTGTTTGACATGGAAGAGAGAAATGTCATGCTCTGCTATATATGATGTGACGCAGTTTCATTTTCATCTTCGTTCTCGCTATTTTTTTTGCTCATCTTCTTAAGCCTGTACATGATCAGCGGATGAATGTTCATCAGGTTCTACATTTCTGATAAATGTTGTTTGCCATCATAATCACTTTCATGTCCATCGTATGTTATAACACATGAAGTGACGTAAATATATATAACTATAATAGTAACGTTGTACACTCCCTCTATTGAGCATCTTGTAACCACTCTTGCTTACATGCAGTATTTTTCTTTTTTTAAATGAAGTCGCATTTTTAATATAATCAGCAATAAATTGCATATTTTTTCATTCTTATATGTCCTCATATTTCAAATACTATTAAAACGTATTGAGTAATTTCTGATATATTGACTCATAACTTACATTTGTGCTATTGTATCATTTTATTATTTCAAGTAAAAGTTATTTACTTCACTTGATACTGCTATAGCACCAGTCGCCCATTTTCAAATATATATTATGAAACTGCTCTTATGTTTATCATAAATTTTCTATTTTCTTCTATAAAAACTAGGTTACATCATAACACACGCCTGTGCTCATGAGGTATAACTGTTTTAGCATGATCCCCAAATGCTATTAAAGACTATCAAAATAAGGTCTAGCAACGTTATTTTTGTTATTGCCGTTCTTTGTATTAATGAAGTATCTAAAGCTCTTTTGAATTATGTTGATCGACTATGTGAATATTCGAGTCTACTTTTGGAATATTCGAATATGTATTATATTGATTTTGGCTCAATTTTTCACTTTGAAAACTAATGTTTTAACTTTACAATTTACCAATAATATATTTATAGGATTTCTAGGTTTTTTTGGGCATGGGAGAAATTAGGTATGTTTTAGGTTTTTGCTTTTCAATAAATTTTGTAAATTTCAGCATTTTTCTTTGTCTAAAATGTAAAAAATCGATGTATGTATGTATGTTTTTGTTATTGAACTATAGTTTAAAAAGGACCTTCATGAGAAAACTGCGTAATAATATTTTATTTTTAGAGTCGGATAATGTAATGTTTTTGCCGTCGTTTTTCAAATTCATATTAATGGAGTAGAATTTGAGCCATCAGACATTTAAAAGCTTCAGCTTTGCTTGCGTTCAATTATATTATTCGCCTTTCACATTTTTATTAGTCTCAGCAGAATTTCAAACTTGTTCAATTGCAATGAAAAAATATTGATTTATTTTTTTTCACAATAGCCAATTGTTATATTTTGACTCATTTTCAAAATTCCTCACCGCTAAATTGTCCAAAGTCATTCTCATTTTGTTCTGAAAAACGAGATTTGGAATTTCAAAATTGGAAATTGGTAAATTTACATTAAATAAATTCTAGCATTAACAATAAATCAAATGTAGAATGCACGCCTATAGGTATATTTGCTGAAGTATAGACAAGGGTCAGTTTTGTGTTCTCTTTTTTCCATCAATATAATGAAGGTCTCTCGCATGCGTGGAAGATAAAAAATTAATGAGGAACGTAGTTGACTGTATAAAACTGATGGTGTATATCGATATACATTTTCATTTAATCTCATAACTTAGCTAAATCTAGTTGAACCCAGATTCAACCGAGCTCAAGATTTTTAAGTTTCTATGCATTTTAGTTGAAGTTGTAATGGGTGAGGGTGACACACATTCACGTTTAACAATTAAAGATGTTGACAATATATGGAAGATGATTCGCATTACTTACATTATTACATGCCCCAACGTTTCATCACAGAATTATGAGCCAATCAAGTATTTTTTATTTTATATTATATTTAAATATAACTTTCCACTCTGTTATTGATTGGATCCGTTATGCATGTTTTAAATTGGCTTTTAATTATTTGCATGGTGGGATATCTTCTACAAGCTTGTATTTTGCTAGATTTTAAAGCGTAGGTTATTCATAAAGCCACGCACTTTTTAGGAACGAGCAATTTAATATTTCTAAAGTCTCGGTAACTATTTAAACATTTTATATTTTTTCTAATGTAGATGATAGGTGTGGGCGGGATGTGGTTAATACAAACTGTCAGTTTTTGAATTCCGCTTGTTCAATTTCAACTTAGATGTTTTCTGTCATTAATTTCTGTGTACTAATCTATGTATATATAGGGATAGACTACAATAACTTTTTGAACAAGTTAATGAACTTTGACCTGTAGTTTTTAACTTTGTCTAGTTTAACTAAAATAATTTGAAAATATCGCCCTTGCTTAGGCCTGAAATATATTGAAGTTATTTAATGGAAGCAGTATGCTAGTAGTAAATATTAATGCGAATGGAATTCCAAGAAGCTTATCAAAAATTAATGTTGAACTGTGTTATTCTTAATTGTATATTTTTCATGAAAGCAAATTTGCTATAGTTACCTCTGCCAAGGAGGCTATGTTTTTTGTAGCGTTGGTTTGTTTATTTGTCTGTCTGTTAGCAACTTTACAGAAAAAGTAATGGATGGATTGACTTCAAATTTTCACCAGAGGTGCGTCTCCGCCCAAAGAGAAATCCATTAAATATTGGTGCTGATCCGGTGGATACAAGCTGCGTGGCGGAGGTCTGCGCTCTCCGAGTGCTTTTCTAGTTTTATTGGCTTTTCCCTCATGTTTTTTCAGCCATAATTCACAATGTGTTTAAGTTATTTCTTTAGCTAATTAGACTGCATTCTTTGAATAGATTCAAATAAAAGGTCACAGGTTGGTCCAAATTTTTAAAATGGAAACTACAAGTTGATTATAATACAAATAGGAGAAAAAAATTCTCAAATCATTGTAAACATTACAACAATTTCAACTGTCCATGAATGGTCGATTTTCGAATTTATTAAGGCCTTAGTATAAAAAATGAGTGGGTTCATAAAGAATAGATATTTACTGCTTAGCTCTCGCGACGAGATTTCATACCACTTAAAATTTTCATTAACATGTAATTCATGTAAATGAGAAACAATCCCTGTTAGTTTTATAAAACTAGCTTGCAGTTGCAACTTGAGAACGATTCTGTGAAGTTGCAATATATTTTTTGTAGTAATTATTTTTTCCTGATTTCTACTGGCCTTAGGTTGCTCTTGAGTAAGTTCATGAAATCTCTAAGTTTCTGTGCTTTATGAAATTGCTATTTCACATTCCTAACTTCATGAAAACGCAAATATTATATGTATTTAATGGTAAAATCTTAACTAACTTAACCTCGACCCCAACACTTCAAATGTAGTTGTTTTATGAACTTAGAATAATTTCACAAATTCTTTGAAATTTTATGGATTTCACGAAATCCTTAATTAAACAATCATTTTGGTGCGTATATGCTCAACTTAAACTTTCCGAGAGTTTTTCTTAGATTTGCAAAAACTATATAACATATTGCTAGTTTTAAATTGTTAACGAAATTTTAGCTATATATCGCTCACACCCAACAATTTGTACGAACAGACATTGCTACATCTTGACGAAAAAGAGCCAGTCTTTTTGCCACTGTTTACCATTCAATCCAAGCAATCAGTCGTCATTGATTTTGTTAAACACCCGTATTGCAATCTAGAGGTAAAAGCTGTTTATTTCAATTAACTTTTACATGTTATACTAGGCGATCGTCTTTTACTCGTGGTGGGGAGCCGCTCATGCATTATGGATCAATTCCTGCTTCATTCCCGCATTCACTGTTGCAATATTTTTTTTGGCCTTGCAAAAAGCTTGCTGTCATCCGGGTGATGGTAGCGCTGTGCATCAAGATGTGACTCGTGTTATTGTACAGTTTTCGTTTTTTATTAGATCTTACTTCATCTACTGCATTGTATATGGGGTTGCCAAAGTGTACGTTTTTAATCATAATTTGTGTGCTAGTGACTGCTTTAAGCAAAGTTTTTAAAGATGTGAACTTTTTTATTTTAGTTGGAAAGTGTTTCTCCACCCCAGTGATATTCACGTCATGGAGGACAATGGTTTTACTAGCTTCACATTGCTTACCATTGTCTGGGTATTTTCATGGTTACTTGCATTAATGTTTTCAACACTTCTTCATGTCATTTTGTCCATTGCTGCTTTTGCTGTGGCATCTGTTCAGCGGTATGCTCTTAAAGTTTTCCTTCTGAAACTTTTTACATTTTTAGACCGGGATTAGCTGAGAGATCCCCCAATACAATTTCTTTCGTGCAGGACATATGCAAAATGCTTGTATGTGGTGCTTCCTTCCAATATGCATCTGCACTCACGTCAATGGTAGTTATGTGCCTTTATTTTCGCAAGGTAATGTTAATTTTTTAAAAAAGAGCTGATATTATTGCAAATTAAGATAGAAATAATATATGAAAGTAATATAAAGATAATTAAATAACCAAGAGCTGGTAACTAAATGCAGCCTTCCACTAACTCTAGAAACTAAAAATGTGTCCAATCATTTTAATCCAAAGTGCAGTGGAATTTATCCCAAGTGTAATAAAATTATTTTAATGTGAGTTGAATGCAATTATGTATATCTTAAGTTAGAAGAATTCGTCTTTGTTTCATCACAATGTACCTACATACAGAGATGGAAGTGGGCTGGGCCGAAATGTCATGGCTAAAATGGGCTTGATATTTCTGAGCTAAAATGTAAATACACATTTTTCTTCTGAATATATATTTTCCAGTGCCGTCATGTTTTGATTAAGTAAATTAAAATTAATGGGTTATTGTTATAACTGATAAATAAAGACTTTCATACTAACAATAATTTTGACATGTTGTCATATTGGTCTTCCTTGAAGCAGAAGTTCCCTACTCTAGCAATTGTAACTAGGTGGCTGTGTTCGTCTCAAGCATCCTCAGCCCAATCGGAAAAAACAACAGTAGTGCTGGACTGAGAGTATCGGCAGTATCGAATTTGTCAATAGCTGTGCAAAAAATTATATATATTATTGCTTTTTTAAAATTTTACTAGTAGTTATTAATATTTCCCATTATTATATGTATGAACAAGTGCCAATGTTTTACCCATCGATGAAAAACTAAAAGTCTAATTGCTTCTGGCATAAAGTAATGGATATACACGTAGGTCAGCCAATATATAATAACTTGGAAGCCCTACTATTAATAAGGTCATGTTTACATGCTTTGACTTATCCAGTTTTTAGTTCTGAATGACATCAATGTAGAATAGAGAAATGAATCATTATCATGAAAACCTACTTTAGATTGAACTTATCCATAACCCACTTTTCCGGTAAAATGGCATCCAGTCTTATTTGTAAAAGGGTCTAAATTTCATTTTTAGAAATGGGCTCAAAATGCGCTAAGGATTTGAAATTGCTGGGCTGGCAGTTTTTTTAATCCACTCAGCCCATTTCCATCTCTACGTACATATACTTCAATAAAAGTCGATTTACAATTGCAAAAGTGGCATAAAAATAGAAACAATGCACAATACATTGATTTTATGTTGTTGTTCAATGTTTTGCTAGTCGAGTTAATCATAAAAATTTCATCGAATCCAGGCCTTTTGCTATTTTTAGGGCAAGAATGCAAGTAAATGTAAACTAATTTCTTAAATTTTCTTGTTCATTTACTATTTTCTGTCTAATGTCACGTTGTTTCAGTTCTCATTGGTGCAATGTAAAAATGCTTAATCTTCTTTACATTTTCAAAACTTACTTCTAAATGCTTGATGAAAATAAATATAAACCATGTTTTCGTAAGACCTGCAGGTTTTACAGTAGCTGAACCCCGCAGTTATCTTAACTATGTCGCAGAAACTCCAATGTATGATTTGCAGTTGCTATGGAATGGCATTCTTTTTCACTGATTTTGCTATGCTTAAACATGGATGATACATGTTGCTTATTATCCTACCATATGTAGATATTTATCAACTACAGAACTTATTTTAGATACTAGGCAGGTAGTAAATAATTTGCAATAAATTGTATTTCATTAGTTTTTTCATTTTCATTTTTATGCTTATTGTATACTTCACTTTTTTAGGTGAAAATCTCAGCATTTGTGAATTTAATAACAAATTTGGTTGTTTAGGTGATATACTTTTATCAAGTTGTAATCTATGGCAGGACGTGTTTAAAAAAGGTGCCCACAATAAACTGTTCTTATCAATTAATTTTTGCATTTAGAATGCCGACGAAATGCGTCGCGATTCTCAGCGATGCAGCACTAACTTTGGATTCTTCCTCGCTTCCATCACTGTCGTCATTACTGTAATTCCCTCATTTCTCGACTGGATAAAGCATTTGCAGTGAGTAAACAAAAACATATGCGTCCGTGGGGAATATTTGACAGGAAAGACAATAATTCAACTTTATTTAACTAAGTTTTCTTGCAATTATTTTGGATTTCTAGCCGTCTAATATCATCGATTTGTTATATAATTTAAACTTCAATCATATCAATCTTTTTTATATATGTTCGTGGGAATTCATCCGGTTCCTTCAATTCTCTAATAATACATCTGCCTGCGGCTTTTGAAAAATCCCGATAACTAGGGAAAAATGTTTAAAGTGAAATTTGTGTTTGACTTAGTAGTAGGTGATCCTGTGCATTACTCGAGGTTCAAACAGAGTTTTTTCAACATACTTAAGAAACAAATGTTTGCAATGTTTAAACAGTAATGCCTATTATGGGCTGCCTTGGAATAATCAATAAAGGAATTTAGTTTTTATATTGTCAACCTATTTACTTTTAGGAAGTAAGAGTCATTTTAAGTATTCTATCTGTTTTGTTTTTCTAAGCCTTCGTGGAAGTAATTAAATTTTTGAATGCAATTTTGCAACGTAATATTTTCGCATTGTTGCATGCTTATTTTTTATCGAAATTAAGGATTTATTAGATTGTTTTAGCGTATATTTCACAATACCTAATGATCCCTGTTATCTTCAAACGTTCCTTCTGTGTTCAATGTATGTAGCCTCTGCAGTTATCGAAGACAGTGCCACATGGAAACAGGATCACTTTCCAAGTTATTGGTAAGACTTCACTTCATTTGTCTTTATGCTTGATTGTTTTGATCATGTTGCATCTAGGCACTGTTTTTCTAACTAGTTCTAGTTTCTTAGGCTCTATTATATATTACTTTCAATTAAATGCATAATTGAAAAGTTAAATATGAGTAAACCGTGTTTGATTAACGTGAGATGTGTTGTAATGCTATGGGTATGCATTAGTGCTAGGCCATTGGCGGCTCGTACGTGTAAGCAATGCAATTAGTGCTTGCCCAATAATTTTTTAATAAATTTATTTCATTCTTAATTGTCTGAATTTATATCTTTACAAATGTACAAAACGTAAACTGTTAGTTTGCTTTATAACATTCAAGAATCACGTAATAATATGAATGGAATATAGGACATAATTCATTAAAAATAATTCAATGATTGCGCCACAGCAAGCAGATGCCTTAATGCTGTACTTACGCTCGCTCGAACGATTAAGTACATCCGTTTTCTTCAACTCATCGCTTGAAAATTTAGCTAGCAAAGCAAGCCTCTGTTCATTGCTTCGCATTGAAATTGAAAAACTCTTTTTGTAAAAGAAACACGCGAAATATTTTCATCCAATACCCAAAAGTAAACATGATATTTATTATTTAAATATCGATCAGAAACTGGGTTTTGAGTCGAGTTCGAGCTACTCGGACCGAGTTCAAGTTTTTACGTTTCGAGTTCGAGTATTTATTTAAAGAAAATTCCGAGTTTTTAGAATAAAGAAATTGAAATTATAAATAATTTATTTTTTACTGTATTTTCGAGTGGATTTTCGATCGAGTTCGAGTTTTGATGATTTCTCTTCCGAGTCTTTCCGATCGAGTTTTAAAAGCTTTTCCGAGTTCTAGTTCTTAACTTTCCGAGTACTCGAAAACCCTGATCCGAAACATTTCTCTATTCAAGTAGTCCCATAAACAGAATATATTTGAGCGAGGCTCCTATCTGATAAATTTTTTTCGCATTTTTTATCCCACAGATTCCTTGTAAAAATCCTTAAATAAGAATACGGAGCCATTTGTTTTTCTTTGACAAAAATTAGAAAATTTATAGGATTGTTAATGAAGATTAATTTTTTCTAGTAATTTGCAAACAATTCAGTCAAAAATCAAATGTAACTTAAATAATTTAAGAGTGATATATTTTGAAATAAATTGACGTCATATGCACTCAAATGGAGACCAGTTTCACGTTCCTCAACTACCACTAAATTTTTACTCCAATTTTCTTAATCTGCAAAAACTTTTTAATTAATCTCAATTTTGCTATTATTGGCATGGTTCCAATATTATATCGAGAAAATTCGTATTCGATATTTTGAAATGCATGATTTTTCGACTGCCGATTAGAGGAGAAAAAACTACAGAAATTATTTACAATTTTTCTTGAAAATGTTTTATTAATGAACTTCAGGATTAATCTTATTTTTATAATAATAATATTACAAATATCTTTCTGAAAGAAATCGCTTTAGGGATTTCATATACATATATATATATATATATATATATATATATAAAATNNNNCATTTGTTATGATTATACATATTTCACACATATATTTATATATATATATATATATATCTATATATTTCATGGTTTATTATTTATACTAATTTGGTTACTTAAAAATATTTGCTTGTCTAGCTTTTACATGCACGAGCTGCCACTGTGCCTTGCCGTACAGTTTTTGTAAAAATATTACCATCGCAGAGCGAAATAATTCACGTCAACCACCGCATTGTGCTTTTCTCCGCGATGATCAACTTTAACATATTATGCCGTACTCATAACTAGTGCAAGGTGTATTCAGCAAAGTAAATTTTTATATTTTTCATAGAAAGGTTGTCCAGTCAGTGACGTCAATTTCTAAAGTATTTCGTGAAAGAGTCTCATTCATTACTTTTCATTAAACATGCAAATTTACTATTGGCTTTTAATATGTTAGTTCTATTTACTTTGATTGAATTTTTTTTTGAGAAATACAGGGAGAAAATATTTGAAATTGATTACATATGTCCGATAAAACGATGTGATTGGTCACACGTGATCTATCACACATGAAAGCATCGCACAATTAATGCTATGGTTAGACTGTGTGATTATAATTGCATTGTAGTCCAACCACTCACTGGTGATGCGATTTATTAATTGCTACCACTCACATAGTCTAACAGTGGCCTAACTAATTATGTTGTAAAAAAAATATGGGATATATTATTTATATATTTGGAAATGACTTTTTAGAAAAACGTATTTGTTTGCAAAGGAAAATATACGAGGTTAAGTCACTGTACTAAAAAAGAACTGAATAAACCAATGAATAGCTTTGATTTTATATTTAAATATATTGAATTAAAACTATAAAACCAGCACATAACTGCATGGCCCTCATCTCTAGTGTGTATAGACAATTATTGTACACATTTTAAACTTAATGTTGTGCATGCTTTTCAGATTTTTTCGCACATTGGTACTTTGCTTATTTTTAGGTCATGATTTTATAATCTATATTTAGTTGGATATTTTTTCTTACTGCTGCGCTCTGTATTCACTATACTCCTCTTCATTTTTACAGAATTGGATATTTTAGTGGTTTCAGCCTGGTTGTTGTATTGATGCTCAACTCTAGCGAAATAGTAATTCTTTTTAAATCTTGTTTTCGAAATGATAAGCCTTAATCACTCAAGAAGTATATGTTGTTTTGGTCTTTATATGTTAACGACCTATGCATTTTATGTTTTAAACCCTTATGCTTTGGTACCACCATTTTCACATAATCTTCCACTGAGGGTTCAACATCATCACAGATTGGTCTTTCAATCCATCAAATATTTGTCATTTTAATGATTTTAACTTCTTTTAAATGTTTAGTTTGTATTAATTTTGAATTTAAGTTGATTCACTTTATTGTTTGCTGATATTAAGAACAACAAGATTTGAAACAATTAGTATTTATAAATTAATTGTTTTGAGATCTTTGCTTTTAGTTTTGTACTTTTTAATTTATTACATCATATTGCAGACCTATTTTAATTCTAACTGGTATTAATATAATTTTCGAAAAAATATTACACGAACAGATTAGTTGTTACTTTAAAAAATACCATTTATTCGATCAAAATCAATTTGGCTTTAGAAAACATTTTTCAACTATGAATGCTCTATTGGATACAACTCATAGTGTTTACATTATCTCTTTAGATCTTGCAAATGCATTCAATTCAATAGACAGATACTTATAATTTTTATTCTATTTCATCTTTACAAATTTCTGATTACTTAAATAATAGATTTCAATTTGTAAAATTTAATAATGAATCATCAAATCTTTTAAAAATTGACTGTGTTCCACAAGGTTCTGTTCTGGGACTAATGTTATTCAGCATTTATATAAATGATATTTCAAATCATAAAAAAGTCAAATGTAAGTTATATGCAGATTATACATTAATCTATACTACAACTTTAATCCAATTTATGTCTCATACGTGATTTATATATTAAAAATATGATGTCTCTAAATGTAGGAAAAGCTGTCTTTATGCGGATGAAAATATTAAACAAGAACAAATAAAGCTATATATTGATAAAGAAATAATTACAATACCTGGTTATATCATCTTCTTTTATCAATGTTTTTGTTACATATTAACAAACATATCTGACAATTCTAAAAGGAAGTTAAAAAATGTTCAAATAGATGGACAGTCTTATCAAATAGTAATACAATAGGATTAAAAGAGGAATGACAAAAGATATATTTTTGCGGCCAGGCGAAATAATGAAGCAGATTTTAGAAATATTTTAAAAATTAAAAGATAACATCTCCTTAAAATACAATATTAGTTGTGGTACATATCAATTTAAAAAATTTAGAGGCAAAATTATTAAAAACTCATTTTTTAATACTGCACTAAAATCATGAAAAACTTGGATAATGATACTAGATCAGAAAAGAAATTTCTATTGTTTTAAAGAAATGTGGAAATTCCCATCATCTTAACTAGAACAAAATGTTTCTGTGGGGTCAAAATACATGCATGCCTACAATTGGTGTTAAAACCTCTTAAAATTTCTAAAAAATGTGGTTGGAAGCATAGAGACATTCTTAACATTTTACTAAGTAAGCAATGCATTAAATCATACAAATACATTGGAGGCAGAGTAGTAAGGTGATAGGGAGACCCTGCAGTTCTTGTAACACCAATGGCTGTTTGCCATGTGGGAATAAGTAGATTCTAGTGACGAAATGATTTTGACAAAATTAAATTGAGCAAATTAATTTTAACAATGGTTTTTTTGTTAATATGTGTGACATTGTTAGCTGACTCATCAGGGGTTTACATTGTATTTTGTGATAATACATTGTTGACTAATGATTAATCTTCTTAACCAGAAAAATTCCATGCATTTAATTTGTTTTTGCTAATATCCAAAATACAAAACATGAAATATTTTGTTAAACTTAAACATTACAGCTGTATGGAATATACTTACATGCTAAGAGCAAACTCATTTTCTGAAAAATTTAACATGTGATGCTATTATTAGGATTTATACATATACATGCTTTCATTAATACACTATTATGATATTCATTTTACACCATGGCCTTTTCTTTACATTTCTTTTTGCTTTATGTGAATTTTCAGGGATTTACACATTTTTAGATTGGTATAACTTTTGTTGACTTTGCACATTTTTTCAGTTTTATTTGGTTTATGACTCTTGTGTGGCTGTATACACTACATGGGTTTTCTGCTTTTCACTGCTTTTGTAACTTTAATGCATAAATTTCTTATCCATTTTCATTGTATTTGATGACATGCTCATTATTCACCGCCCTGTAGTTGATGTCTTTTCCATTGTATTGTGTAGTTGCCATAGAAATGAGAATAAGTTTTTTCAGATGATTCACTGTTCTTGCAGTTGATGTACTGCTACACACTTGATTTCTTATCTGTAGATATGAATTCTGCTCGTCAAATTTGTCACAACTCCATGTTGAGATCTCGTAAATGCTTGTAAATCGATAGTAAATAGGGTATTATTCACACGTAAGAAATATAGATGCATGGTATTTAGAAGAAAGATTGCCAAGAATTTTAAGAACATTACAAACTAATAATTTATTGGTCAAGATAGTGAAAAACTACGTCTATAAAATTGCTTAGTCATAGTATAAACTCCACTATGGCTTGAAAATTTAATTCTTATTACGTTAATATACAAATTGCACAACAAAGTGAAAATCAATGTGTATAATTTAGCTTCAGTGAGCTGCTAGTTGTAAAATATAATCACAGTGCGAATAAATGCATAAATAATATATTGCCAACAATTATTGGAACAATTCTGTCACCACAAATTCTTGCAAACTTTGGAACAAATTACCAATCAGCATTAGACAGGAAAGAAACCTTAAAATATTTAAAAAATTATTAAAAAATAATCTATTAGCAGAGCAAAATAAAAAGTTCATTTAAAATCTGTAGCAACAAATCGAATATATTCTATCTTTTTTTAATTGTGTGATTGTATTGATGTCTTTAATTGTATTTTTAGTGTTTTAATCTTAATTGTCTAGCTTAGTTTGTAGTGCATGTGTATATTTAGGTGTTTGTATACATTTTAAATATGTATTATACTTAATTGCATGGATGCAATTTGTGCAAATGAATAAAGCTATTGATGAGTACAAAATTTTAACTACAATCATTCAAAATCATCTACACATTTACAATGATTTAGTTACTGTTAACTAAATTTTTTCATGTTAAGAATACTAAAGCTCAATTAAGCATTGAATTATATAGTTTGTCTATATTCTCTTCACAAGTAGCTTCATTCACTTGCAGTCTATGCACTTTGTCAAACGTCTGTAATTGTGTGAGGGGATTGTTTTCTACGCATGTGACATGTATGTGATTTCTGCAACTAAGTAATAAAGCAATCTGAGTGAAAGATATGTCATAATGTAGAATGCTTGACTTGTGGTAGAAGCACATGCAACACTCAGCAAGCATTCAATCTTTGGAAATATTAAAACTACTAGTTATTATGTACTTCTATCCATTGAGAAAACAAGAGCATGTTCATTCAATAGGTAACAAGTATTCAGAGAACAAGTTAATTCCAAACTTCTTCTTACAGAATCAGGCCTCCAGCTGAAGTGATGAACCATTTCCAACACCTAATTCTCAGCTCATTTTAGATTAGAGAAAATACTACAATTATAGCTACACGCAAACCATGCTTCCTAACTGTACTCATCCTTATACCTAATACCTACTATCACTTAGCCTAGAGGAGTCAAACCATAGGACCATTTAAAGCCTCAGGTTATCTTACCTTTTGCCCGAAGTCACACCCTAAGTGTTGATCAAACTGATCAAATACATAATCAAAATATATATAATAAAAGATAATAAACGGGCAATTTGTAAAAAGTCTGTTATCCGAAAAATGCTAAAATAAGTAGTATGAAATGGGTTCTGTTTTGTATAAAATGTAACCAATTTTTTTAGAGGTTGAGGAATTTTTGAAAATCCCATGAGATTAGAATTGTTCAAATTGTAACAATTTTTTACTTGCTTATTTAAATGTTTGAATAAGAGAGATAATACTTGTTAAAGGTGTAATGGATTATTTCAGTAATAAACAAAATAATTTTTCGGAAAAACCAAAAACTAGTTTATGCAAAAACTCGCAATTTCTAATATTTAGTAAATGTACGTGGTAAAACCCACATACGTGTTTAAGACAAGACAAAAATGTAATTTATTCTACACTTTGCTTAAAATGACCATACATATCTTACTATTGAATTTGTCTATTGTGCTAGTTTATCATTATTGTTGTTGAGGTAATTCTGTAGAAAACAAATGCAATGTGTATATGCACATTATGAATTTCACACAATTGTATCTAAATTAATGATTAATAAATTACATGTAAGTAATAGATCACAGTATAAAACACATGATAAATATAAGTTTAAACAAAATCAATTAAAAATGTTTATTAACAAACAAATGATGTTTCTATTTATGATAAAGTCCATAATAAATTTAACATCAGACTGCAAATTTGGTGCAATTTATTGAAATAAAATTGATTCTGTTTTAATAGAAATATCTGTAAAACTAACTAGAGATAATATTGCAAAAGTGTTAAGAATCAAAACAATATCTGAGATTTAAGATTCAAAAGCAATTTATTGCTATAAGAAAAGGGTACAAAAACTATAAACTACAAAACTACAAAAAGCTATTTACAAATATAATAAATATATATAATATTAAAATGTGTGTGTGTTGTGTGTGTGCATTTTATACAAAATTTTCAAATGAATCTAGTGTATTATTGTCATTAAGTAGGCATTGTCTATTAATTATAAAAATAGCTTACCGAAAAGTTTGAAATCTTTCAGAGTAGTTGTCTTTCATCAATGTGAAATTCCATTATGCCTGCTGTGTATATTCTTATGTGTTAAAAGTTGCATGCTTTAGTAATGTCAACATTATGGTTTTATCTATATGCATTGTTCAACTGTCAGAATGTAAGAAACTATAAACACAGTACAGCCATGTAAAATTCCATTATACCACTGTGTGTACAAAGTTGCATCTCTCTACAGACAATTGTTAACATTGCATAATTTGTTATCTACTGTTCAACTGTCAAAAATGTATCCAATTGTAAAGATTGTTATCTACCAAACATGAAATCCCTTTACAATTATAACAATTAAATAACACTTTCAAATCATATAAAACTAGAATTTTTTCACAAGTTGGAAAACAATCTCAATTATTACATGTTTTTTCCAATTTATACAATTATGTAAATGAAAGATGTTACAAAACTAAAATGTTAACAAAGTAAAATGATTTATCAATCACTGTCTCTGGTAAAAATGAAATAAATATTTTTTCAATACATTTTTCTTGTTGAATTGAAGAATAAAAACACTTCAAGATTTCTGAGAACATGTTTTGTTATTAGTGTCGTAAATTGGTTGTTAGCATTTATTGATACACATATATACAAAATCTTTAAAAATATAAATTTTATATTATAAGAAATTGCTTACATTTTAAAATTTTATTGGTGTCTTTTATATTGAGAATTAAATAAATACCAAGTATATGACTTTTCCACATTTGTAGACTTAAATTTTTTCTGATGTTTTTTCACTTTTGTGATTTACATTCCATTTCCAATGTTTTTCCATTTCCGTCAATGATTTGTTTTGGCCTTTCGAAAAAAATTACTTACCTTTGGGATATTCAATTTTCCTTTTGGTGATTTGGTTTGTCCTTTGAAAAAAATTATTTGCCTTTGGGATATTTAATTTTCCTTTCAGTGATTTGTTTTGTCCTTTTTAAAAAATTATTTGCCTTGGAATGTTTAATTTTCCTTTTGGTGATCTGCTTTGTCCTTTCAAAAAAAAATTACTTACCTTTGGGATATTTAATTTTCCTTTTGGTGATTTTTTTTGTCCTTTTGAAAAAATTATTTACCTTTGGGATATTTAATTTTCCTTTTGGTGATTTGTTTTGTCCTTTCAAAAAAAATTATTTGCCTTTGCAATATTTAATTTTTTTTGGTGATTTTTTTGTCCTTTCAAAAAAATATTTGCCATTGGGATATTTAATTTAAATATAAACTTTAAGACATTCTACAAATCAATGATTGTTAAAGTACATGAAGTTGTTAATTAGTTTATGAATTTTAAAATAAAAACTTTATAATTATTGTGAAAGTGTTAACTTTCACATTTTTCTTCAGTCAATGAGTAAATTTTCATAATCGCAAATGAATACATAACACCATCTCAAAAATGAATCAATTAGATGTCATGAAACAATATTTACATATTGGATATTGCTGACTCTACAAAGGAGTGGTAACATAATGATGACACTTTAATTTATTGTCTGGCCATGTTTCATCTTTTAATTGTTCACCTTTGATGTCATTCCAATAATTGTTCCATTTTCATAAGGTAGCATCTGATAATTGCTTAGTGAGGCAAGGGGATACTTTGCCTAAGTTTGGTCAGCTGGTTTGTTTTGTTGAGTATTTCTGCAGCTTGAGCAAATAGGCATAAAATTGTTTAACCATGGTATAAACTCTACTATGATGCAAAAATTTAATACATATATGCCTATTTACTATATAGTTTAATAGATTAAGTTTGCTTTCTTAAATGAATAAAAAGAAATCATTTGATGAAGTGGAAGTGAATGTTGTTGTGGTTGATGGGTGAAATTCAATGTGGTCAAGAGAACATCAATGAAGGATGAAATGCTACTTGGTTTCTGTGCAGTAAAGGCATTGCAAGCACTGTGAGAGGAGTTGATGTGGATGAAACAGCAATGTGATGAAAAGGACTGAGAAATTGAGCTTATGAAATCACAAGTCATGGTTGGACAATCACAGGAAGTTGAGTGATGGAAGGCTTTTGGGCAAGATTTTGAGATTTAATGGAAAAATGTAAAAGATCTGACAGTTGTGGTTGAGGGTATGAAAGATGTTCAGCAGAAGACCAGTTCCAAGGGCATTGGCAGTGCCTTACAGAAAGATGTGTCCACCCTTGCTGAGAAAGTAAAAATTGTAATTCAGGAACCAGATGATAAGGTGAGAAGGGCTAAGAATGTATTCATGTTAAATGTAGAAGAAAAAGTATCAAGCAAGGTGGAATCCCTTGACAAATGTAGGGCATTCAACAAATGCAAAGCTGTGAGGATTTTGAGAGCCATAGGCATTGAGAAATACCCCAAGCTTACCCTGTGCTTAGGAAGGAGAGTTGAGGTGATAACAATACTTATATTGGTTGTTTTCAATGACATTGGTACAGCAAACACCATACATTGATTGAAGATGAATCTAAAGGCAAATGAAAATTACAACCATGTGTTTATAGTTAAAGATTGTACCCATCTTGAAAGAGAATGCAACAGCATACATCCTCAACAGTTAGTGAGCAGAGTGGAGAAGCTGAAAGAAAAAGGTGTACAGGCTCATATTCATGGTGGAAGGATATGGAGAGTTGTGGATGAAGCAAATAGGGAAAGTAACAATGTGAGCACTGAAGGCAACCAGGAGTCAAGAAACTGACAATTGAACAAAATGCATTCAAGTTGGAGTTGCTGTTATTACAATGCACAAGGTCTAGAGGATAAACTTCCTGAGATTATGAGTATTTTAATTTCTAAAACATATGCTCTTATTTGGATAACTGAAACATTTGAAAATCACAACATGACACTGAGCATTGTGGAAAATGAGTTTTTTGAATGTGTGTGTTGCAAAAGGCAATCAATTTTTGCTGGTATTGCTTCAGGTGACATTGCAATTTTTTTTAGTAAGTTGCTTGATTAGGAGGTTATTAGACTAGATGCTTGTGTTGAAGCAGTCACACTGGAAATTAAGAATATGGTAGAGTCTGTCTTAGTCACATGCATTTATAGACCCTCCAATAATGATTATGAAAGCACATTTGGTATATCTGAAACTGAAGTAATTGAAGTAATAGGAACTACACTAAGAGATCTGTGTGGTCTTAGATATAGAATTGTGTTAATTTTTGGTGATTTCAATTTTCCAGGCATTGACTGGGAAAGGAATCAAGGTAGTTCCAAAAAGAAAAGATGTTTGTTGATATAGCATGTGAAAAGTTTTTGGAGCAGATAGTGAATTTCAATACAAGAGCAAGTTCTAGCAAAGTTGACCATATTTGTCTAATAAGAGGGCTTGGTTAAGTGACCATGACACTGGTATATGAGTTGATCTTTACCTCAACAGTGGCACTCAGCATGCAAGCACTCCCAAATACAATTTCAGATGTGCCAAAATTGTGGAGATGTGGAAATTTTTTGAGGATCAAAGTTGGGACAATGCTTTGGATGGGGACATGAACAAAGCCTATGAGAGCTTTGTCAAGGAATATTGTCAAGCAATGAAGCAGTTTGTGCCATACTCAACACCTAAGCATTGCAAACAATTCCCATGGAAGGACTCACATGAATTTCATGTTTGCAAAGCAGAAAGGAAAAAGGTGTGGAGAAATTACCAGCAAAGCAGCCTCACTGTTGACAGATTAGGCTACCTCAAAAAAGCAAACAAATATAAAAAAGTCACCAGTCAAGGCTAGAAAATCATATGAGCTGCAAATGGCGCAGAACATGAGTCTTCTAAGTTCTTCAAATATGCTAGTATGTTTGTGATGCCTAGGAGCAGTATATGTAAAGTTAAGAATGTTGATGGCGCTGTTCTTACTAGTCTAGAAGACATTGCAAATGCACTTAGCACATATTACAGCAGTATTTTTACAGATGATCATGAGGTGCCATCACTGCATGCTAAACAACTACTCAAGAGGAATGAGTACCATATCAGCAAAATTGAGTTTTCTTCTGAAGACATTGTTAAGCAGCTAATAAATATCAAGGTAGATAACTCCCCTGGTCCAGACAGCATCAGACCATTTGTCCTAAAGAAGTGTGTGACACAGTTAGCTTATCCATTGTATATAATATTTTGAAGGTCTCTTGACACTGGTATAGTCCCTATTGAATGGAAAAGGCTAACATGACACTGCTTAAGAAAGTTCCTTGTTTGCTGAAAGTAAGTGACACTCTCCCTATTTTACTGACATTGGTGGTGGCTAAAGTATTTGAACAGATAGTATGGCATGAGATTATAGATTTTTTTCTTGGCAACAACTGGTTTTCAACAAACCAACATGGCATACTCCCTGGTAGGTCTACTGTATCCAATCTCCTGAATTGTGAAAATGAGTGGATGATGGCTATTGATCAAGGTGCTCTGGTTTCAGTAATATATGTCGACTTTCTTAAAGCTTTCAATACCATTCCCCATGAGAAACCTCTTTATAAACTTGAAAATGCAGGTGTTTGTGGCAGACTGATACAATGGTTCCTTAATTTTCTAGTTGAGCACTCTTAGAGAGTTGGTGTCAACAGGCATGAAGCTGCATGGGTGAAGGTGACCAGCAGCATACCTCAAGGTAGCATCTCAGGAGCTAGCTGTTTCATCATTTTCATAAATGACCTGCTTAAAGTACTGGGACCAACTGAAGTAGCTGGGTTTGTAGATGATATAGAGTTGTATGCTAACACATCTGAAGATGGAGGTGCTACATGTCTCCAGCAAAAAGTAAACTGCATATCAAACTGGGTTGACCACTGGGGAATGAAAGTGAAACTTGAAAAGTGCATGGTACTTAACATCAGCAAGAATATAGAAAGACAGCTGTGGCCATCCTGAAAGCCAATGTGTTAGGTATCTTGGCATGTGGCTATCAGCTAATTTGAAATGGGATATCAATGTTGATGCTAAGGTTAAATGTGCATTCAGATTGGGGGAATGCTTAAGCATGTTCTTGCTAGTAATGACAAGGAGGTGATAGTACCCTTATGTAAAGCAATTGTTCATCTTGTCATGGAGTATGCTGCCACTGTTTGGTCACCTCAATATGTTACACTCAAGAACAAGCTGGAAGCTGCACAGAGGCATTGTTTAAATAGGGTCAATGGTGATACCATACTAACCAAATTGGAAGCATGTAAAGAAATTATAAACCTGCTCAACAATCAGATGTGGATTAGAGAATACTTTGAAATGGTGCAATCAAGTACATTGCACAGCAATTTGAAGAAACTGTATAAGAAATGGTGCTGGACAAATATCAGGGCAAATTTTCTCAATGCCTGTGTGGTAGACAAAAATGGAATGCATAGCCAGATAATTTCATCACTTCAACATCCATTAACATGTTAAAATTTGGATTGAGAGGTGCCTATGAATAGGGCATTCAAACCTGTAAGGGTCAGTTTAAAGGTCAGTTATATCATCCAAATGACACAATAAAGAAAAATCATTTGAATCATTCTTTTACTCCATGCAAAGTAAGCAAAATATCTCTTACATTATATGATGTGGATGCTCTACAATGTCAGCTAGCTCAAAAAATTGAAATGTAAATACATTGGGGGTTAAAGTTTAAGTTAAAATACTGTGATGAGGTAACAAAAATATTAAACCATGTAATAAAATATTAGCCAAATTGTTAAGAGTTCTGTGAAAATTGTGAATTAATAATTTAAAGGTAAATATATCAAAAAACAATGTCTATAAAATTACTTAACCACAGTATAAACTCTACTATGACCTAAAAATTTAATAGATATTTGGTTAATAATACCATTTGCCAGACATTAGATTGAATGCTGCTTAAAAATACAAATATTAATCTGTGCCAATTTAAAATACAAGTGTTAGAAACCAGAAATATTAAAAATATGGGAAATATTTTGCAAAATAATACAAATGATGATAGCAAAAAAAAAATTAAATTTGGGGATCAAAGGCATACCAATGTTTCTATGTGTAGACATATTTTGCGATCTAAGCTGAACCCTCAGTTTTACAGGTATTTTGAGATTGAAATCAATGCAAAGTATCAGCTCAAACAATTTAGATCAAATATTTTTTCCCCCCAATTCAATTAGATTATTAACTATGATTCCATGATAATATATGAATTAAACAGTTCAAGTTAACATTAATTGACTAAGACAAATATTATTTAACTCCCTGTTACTCAAAATAACAAAAAGCATAAAATCAATTAAAGATGAAAATAGGAAATTTAATATGTGTTCAGGGAATATATTCACCCCAGCACTGCTATGCAAATCCTGAGTGTTAAGTAAAAACCCAAATTTAAATGCATATTCATTAAAATTCAGTAATAAACATACCTGTATTATAAAACAGTGTGAAATCAAAACATCAATTTCATAGCTAAGTGTAGAACATTGGTAGATATTTATTGAGCTTTCATTATAATTCACCAGAATATTTTTCATTTCAATCTATTCTTTAATGTGATATGAACAAAATAGGTTTTCTAATATGACCATCAATCATAATGAAACAATTAATTTAAAACAAAGATTTGAAACATGACTATTTTCAATAGATAGGATTCATTAAATAGAACAAAGAACTTTTTAAAATTACAATATTATGTCACTATGCATTTACTGAATATTTTTTTTAACTTCTTCTTCTTTTTAGTTAATTCACTGCTCCATTTTCTTTCTTGAGCTGTGTTGTTTAGCAATTATAATCTCCATGAAAACTAGAACATGAAGTTTTGACCAAAATAAATTCATATAGTATTTGCTTAATGTAGTAGAAGTCTTTATTTGATATGATATTAGAAATAATTAAACAAAGTTACTATACTTGTCATTTATTGAAGATATAACAAAATTTACATTATTAAATAAATTCAACAACCACTGACCAATCCTCATAAAAAATGAATAATGTTTTTGGTGCTAGCAAATTATTAGGATGTTACTAGATATAATGATCAAATGTACACAAAAACACACACAGACATTTTGTAGTAATTATTAAATTTGTATCTCTTTACATGTTAGTTCAAATATATCCTCTCTACCATTGTAATTGAATTAACTGTTCAAGGTTTAATAATAGCATAGATTTTGTTTTTTATGATGAATGATTAACACAATAGAAACCCCTGCTATGTGTTATAAATTTACTTATTATGAAATGTAATTGTACACATTACCACTAACCCTTGTAACATGGAAATTAATCCATATCTCTCTTTAGAATGATGGTTTGATATTATATCTAATTTCCATTGTAATTCAATTAACCATACTTGGTTAATATTGACACTATTTGTTATTTGTGTACATATGATGGAATTATAAAAATGATCAAATGTTGTAACAAATGTGGTTTAAAAACTTTGTACCCTTTAAAAGATGTTAGCATTAATTGAAAGCATAAATGATTTTTGATTTCCACTCTTCCACATAGAGAAGGTGTTTAAATAACTAGTCATTACTATGAAATGTATCTGTTCACATATATTCTAGGAGAATTTAATTCTTTGAAAAGACACTAAATAGTTATGTCAGTTGTTTAAGTTTCATGGAAAAAGAATTTTACACTTGAAAACATGAAAATGACTTGCCACAGTGAAGAAGAAACCAACTCTTAAAATTAATCTCTCTGGAAAAACTGACTATTGCATTAAAAACACTTTGTTCTAGTTAAAACAATTGAAAGTTAAACCCACCAATGAGCTTTGTTGAACTTATGCATATATTTCTAAGATTGAAGTACACTAAAAATTCTAGGTAGTAGTAAAATGATGTTACACTTGTCAATGTTTCACCCGAGTTGTTTATTCAAACCCAACCTACCTGATATATACTTCCTATTATTTTATATTACTTTGTAAAACTGTATCCTAATTTTTGTTATTTTAGCTAAAAATGGATAATTTATGTAAAATATATGCAAGGAGAAAAATAAATTCAACAAGGAATATATATTTACAATTTCTAAAATATAATTAAATGCTAAATTTCAAAACAGTTCTTGGCCTAAAACTTAAATATTTCAGGGTTTTTCTTTACATCAACATTCCCTTAATGTTTATATATTTATGAAAACATTGTATGTAAATTTCCTAGTATGAAATTGAATTTATTTAATACTTATTTATACACTTATATCACACTCATTATTCATTGAAATGTTACTTCTCAAATCTGGTATGTTCAAGTTTACAGAAAAAATTTAATTAATTTTTTGTGAATAATGGTGACATAGCATCAAAGCAAATTTATTCATTCCATTCCAATATATTTTTTTCAGCAATCTTTAAGAGCATTTCTAATTGGTTCTCTAATATAAAATTTGGTTTTCTTAATACAATCACAAGGTGAATATTGTTTTGAATTTACAAAAAGGATTCAGTAGGATTTCAATTCTTCCATACAATTGTACAGATGCGTTTCTTACACCTCTTCTGTTATAATATAAATTATGCTAAGATACATAAGTTGAAAATGTTTGGTAAGACCTTTAGAACTACATAATAAATTTTAAGTATTAATTTCTAGCTCAAATAAACAATTTGGCTCAGTGTTCTATTATCTCAGCTCATGTAATAAATAAAACAAAAAGCACGTAGTACCATGCATTCACATTTTCCAATGGCATATTATATTTGCAGTGTGATGTTTAAGTGTATCTACAAAAGTGAAATGATCAAAATAAAAGTTGTTATTCCCTACACATACATATAGCCATAACTTAAAGTGACCATAATTTGGGCTGCCATCTGTTAGGGAGCTAGTTGTTGACCCAGACACAGCAGAGTAACTCCCAAATTGTTGCTGGATCTTAAGCAAAATTTATTAAGTTAAAATATATAGCAAACCTAAAAGGGGTTAGCAAAGTAATAAAATTCAAAAAAGCAAATGATGTTGAAGTGAGAATAAATTTTATTGTGCATTTGCTACAGGCTTCTCACATATTTATAACAATCTTGTGAATTATTACCTGGTATATGTTTACAAACTTCATATGAGTTCCTTCCAGGGTTTTCAAGTACTCGGAATGTTAAGAACTCGAATAAGCTCGCAAAACTTGATCAGAAAAACTCGGAAGAGAAATCATCAAAACTTGAACTCTTTTGAAAATCCACTCGAAAATAGCATAAAAATTAAATTTCTTTAAATATCAATTTTTTTTAGCTTAGAATTTCACCCTAAAAAACTTGGAATTAGAAAAAAACTTGATTGAGCTCAGAATTTCATTTATAAAATTACTTGAACTCGAAACGTAAAAACTTGAACCCTGGAGGGAACCAGGGTTTTTGAGTTGAGTTCGAGTTACTCGGGCAGAGTTTGAGTTTTTACATTTTGAGTTCGAGTAATTTTTTAAATGAAATTCCAAGTTCAATCGAGTTTTTTTTCTAATTCCGAGTTTTTTAGAATAAAAAACATTTATTTTACAATAATTCTAAGCTAAAAATAGTTTTTGTGATTGGTAAGAAAATTGATATTGAAAGAAATTTAATTTTTACGCTATTTTCAAATGGGATTTCGAACGAGTTCGAGTTTTGATGATTTCTCTCCCGAGTTTTTCCGATCGAGTTTTGCGAGTTTATTCGAGTTCGAGTTCTTAACATTCCGAGTACTCGAAAACCCTGGTTCCCTCCAAAAATTAAACCACAAATACACGTCAGATTGAATCGAGAGGACAAATAATAAATTGATCAAACAATCAATTGATAGCGACAGTCACGACGAGTGCCAAATAATCAAATTAATCAAAATAGGGGCCCCAAGTGACTCTACAATAAGGCAAATGTGTCCATTAAATAATAATCTTGGAAGGATTTGAGATAAATTTGGAAAATTTGAAATTTTCAGAAATGAAAAAAGAACCAACCATGGGATACTTACTGCCCTCTAGCGATCAATTTGGTTTTGTTAAATAGTCAAGTTGTAAATTTAAATATATTATTTAACTTTTCAGATATCTCAAGTTAGCGATGACTTATTTACTACTTATTTAATTGGGCTAATATTCGTGTACTTACGCTGAATGCCGACAAAACGCAATGCACACATTTTTCCACAAAACGAAGCAGAATTAAATATGTTCAAATTAATAGTAAACGAATAGAATGCACTGATTCAGGGGTAACCCTCGACAGGAAGTATCTACTCATAATTCAACAGTCATGCCTCTTAAAAATATGTTTAGTACAGATAACAAAGAACCACTGGCTCTATACGTTGCGACTGATATTGTTGACTATACTGTTTCTCGAATTCCAAACCACCTTCAAAACAGGATATTATAGAAGTCTGTGTAACTCTAATAATAAATTATGAATCAGATTTGAAGCCTAAGTTTTCTTTTCCTCAAACATCCCTTATGTCCTTACGCAATGCTTGAAGCAAGCTTAGTTTGAGCTGTACAGCAGAACGTGTAAAATTTGACTCTTTACCTGATCTTATTAAGAATATAAATACTTTCTGGGAACTACTGCTCTTTCTCAATACCACCCATCTGAATCCGTCTTTATTACCTCATACATGGAACGCTTCTGTTATTCACTTACCTATGTAGTAAGTACGTTAAACTTCAATATTACGGATGGAGCGTTTTGAAGTCATCGCTTGCGACCGAACAAGAAGAACAAAAACGCAGAGCATGTAGTATAATTATTTCTGGAACAAAAAAGTCATCCAATGAATCTGCATTGATATCAACAATTGCAAACGCAGCCGCCGTTAACCTTAATACTCAAGATATTCAAAAAGTAACTCGTATAGGAAAAGAAAATAATCATGGTTTTACATTATTGCATGTTAAACTCTCAACTGAGGCCCTGAAGTGGCAGTTAATCAGAGCCAGCAAGTCTTTGAAAAAGTCTTCTGANATTTTTTGTGAATAATGGTGACATAGCATCAAAGCAAATTTATTCATTCCATTCCAATATATTTTTTTCAGCAATCTTTAAGAGCATTTCTAATTGGTTCTCTAATATAAAATTTGGTTTTCTTAATACAATCACAAGGTGAATATTGTTTTGAATTTACAAAAAGGATTCAGTAGGATTTCAATTCTTCCATACAATTGTACAGATGCGTTTCTTACACCTCTTCTGTTATAATATAAATTATGCTAAGATACATAAGTTGAAAATGTTTGGTAAGACCTTTAGAACTACATAATAAATTTTAAGTATTAATTTCTAGCTCAAATAAACAATTTGGCTCAGTGTTCTATTATCTCAGCTCATGTAATAAATAAAACAAAAAGCACGTAGTACCATGCATTCACATTTTCCAATGGCATATTATATTTGCAGTGTGATGTTTAAGTGTATCTACAAAAGTGAAATGATCAAAATAAAAGTTGTTATTCCCTACACATACATATAGCTGTAACTTAATGTGACCATGATTTGGGCTGCCATCTGTTAGGGAGCTAGTTGTTGACCAGACACAGCAGAGTAACTCCCAAATTGTCACTGGATCTTAAGCAAAATTTATTAAGTTAAAATATATAGCAAACCTAAAAGGGGTTAGCAAAGTAATAAAATTCAAAAAAGCAAATGATGTTGAAGTGAGAATAAATTTTATTGTGCATTTGCTACAGGCTTCTCACATATTTATAACAATCTTGTGAATTATTACCTGGTATATGTTTACAAACTTCATATGAGTTCCTTCCAGGGTTTTCAAGTACTCGGAATGTTAAGAACTCGAATAAGCTCGCAAAACTTGATCAGAAAAACTCGGAAGAGAAATCATCAAAACTTGAACTCTTTTGAAAATCCACTCGAAAATAGCATAAAAATTAAATTTCTTTAAATATCAATTTTTTTTAGCTTAGAATTTCACCCTAAAAAACTTGGAATTAGAAAAAAACTTGATTGAGCTCAGAATTTCATTTATAAAATTACTTGAACTCGAAACGTAAAAACTTGAACCCTGGAGGGAACCAGGGTTTTTGAGTTGAGTTCGAGTTACTCGGGCAGAGTTTGAGTTTTTACATTTTGAGTTCGAGTAATTTTTTAAATGAAATTCCAAGTTCAATCGAGTTTTTTTTCTAATTCCGAGTTTTTTAGAATAAAAAACATTTATTTTACAATAATTCTAAGCTAAAAATAGTTTTTGTGATTGGTAAGAAAATTGATATTGAAAGAAATTTAATTTTTACGCTATTTTCAAATGGGATTTCGAACGAGTTCGAGTTTTGATGATTTCTCTCCCGAGTTTTTCCGATCGAGTTTTGCGAGTTTATTCGAGTTCGAGTTCTTAACATTCCGAGTACTCGAAAACCCTGGTTCCCTCCAAAAATTAAACCACAAATACACGTCAGATTGAATCGAGAGGACAAATAATAAATTGATCAAACAATCAATTGATAGCGACAGTCACGACGAGTGCCAAATAATCAA
>CABFPE010000359.1:722510-757231 GCA_900660155.1 Hofstenia miamia
ATTGGTATCACATTAACAAATTCACTGTTAACACGTCGAAATGCAAGGAAATTGTTGTTTCTCTGAAACACTCGGTGTCTGCCCCTACTAGATCCACAGCTCACTTTGAAAGAGTTACCGAAATGCGCATTCTTGGTTTTTCTATTTCTAGTAATTTCTGTTTTAAACCTCATATCTCGAAATTAATTACCAAAATCAATCAAGCAATTTATCTCTTATTGAAATTGAAACGTCATGGTTACTCAAGAAATGAATTAGAGTATGCGTACAAATCACTGGTTTTTGGTAACATTAATTATGGCGTAGAAGTTTACGGATGTTCTCATCCTTCTGTGTTACAGAGAATTGATCGCGCGCAGAAAAAAGCCATCAAGTTCAACATAATAGCTTCATTCCAGCCTATCGCAGAAATTATTATTCAGAAAGACAGGAAATTAATCATGAAAATTCTAAAGAATCCAGATTGTCACCCATTAGCAGATCTCATACCCTCACGAAGTATCTACAGTGAATCAAGGCTCCGAAACCGGCTTCCTCCAACAATCACAGTGCAGCATTATCAAAATCTCTCTATCTTTCCAAATCGGGTGCTTAAATTAAGTTAAATTGATTTTTAAATCTAGATGTTATTTCTTGATTTCTAATTTAAGACTTTTGTTGTTGTTGTTGTTTGCCTTCATTTCTTTTTTTCTTTTTCTTTTGTAGCGTGATATTTTATAGCTTTTCGAATAAATTAAATTACCTTTTTAACGAATATTTATAATTAGGATTCGAATCTCCGTGTATACCTTGAATTTGAGAATGGCCCTTGAAATTTTTGCAAAATCCTTAAATATTCAAAGAAACTAAGCTTTCTTAAATTTGTTTTTATTATTGTTACAGTTTATTTTTATTATTTCTTAGAAATTTCTTTGATACTTATCGATTGTTCTGTACAAGATATTCTATTTTTGGCTTATTTTGTAATCTTTTCAAAAATTTTGCGTATCTTAGTTTCTGGTACTTTTTTACAGTTTCACGTATGCCAGGTGGCCCCTACTATCAAACGCAATTGAGAAACTCTTCCAAATTTCTTCGTTTAGATTGTACATGCTGCTTCATTGTGAGATATGTGTATGTATAATAGTTGTATGCGTACTCGAGACGTATAGTATCACTACTCAGAATTCTGTGGGTTTTGTGTTTGACTTAGACCCCTAAATTTTTGAAATTCATTACAAAAGGTTCTTGAATTCGTTTTCTTTTAAATTGTACGAATCCTAAATAAGTCTTTGTTTATTGAGTACATAATATGTTCATGTAAATTGCTTTCAAATCTCATATAATAACTTTTGAATACTTTTTAATTGCAAATTAAATACGTGAATGTAGTTAATTTGTATTAAATGTGTTAAAAATTCATGTTTACCAATTACTAGAGTGAGCAGCACGACTTTATATTATCTTGATAATAACTTACTAATTATTGCATTTGATTGTATTGAATGTTGGAATTAATCTATGTTAGCCAATTATGGGGTAATGATTATTCGGTAATGAGAACTTTCCCATTTTACGCTAGTTTTCTAAATCATAAAATTCAGAGAGAAATTTGTTGGAATACTAAAACCTACTAAATTAATGTTCTGTCTGCTATTTACATGAAACTGCAAGCCATAATCAGGGGCTTTCAAAAAATTATTTTTGTTAGGTTAATAGATCATATCATATGCTAGGGTAATTTCACACATGCTTTAAATTAATATTTTGGATACCCTAGTTATAAAAATTTTAAATTTTCGTGAAATCCATGTTTCATGTTTGAAAAATACTCTTCAATAAATTAAAGTAATTAATGGTTTCAAAGTAATATTTTTCATACTCTAACACAGAATAGTCCGGTATCCGCTGTTGATTTTTTTAAGAAAAGTGAAAATATTCCTCTTTATTAAGCTATTTCAACGTATTTTGGACAAATTCTTAAGGTCAGTTCATCGTCTGCATCTACAAAATATTTTTAAAAAAATATTAATGAATATTTTCGTGAAAATCGTATTATTCTCTTCCATTTTATTGATACATTTGATATACATGTCTACGTTAAGAAAAGAGCCAGCGATTGGCGTAAAGCAGATGTCTTTGGTTTTTTGTCATATTCAATGAATAATCAACTTAAATACTTTCCATATTTTGAAAGCAAAGGCTCATTGAAGTTACTTTAAAATGCAGTGAATTCAATGACTTAAGTAGAGCATATGTATTATGCTATCATTGCATTAGTAAGAAAAGATGTTTTGCATGCATATAATAGTTTTATATTTTGGTCTTTTCACGGCTTACTAGATTTTAGTAAGCCGTGGTAAAATAATTAATAGTACGTCTTGTAGTAATACCAGATGAGCTGCTTAAGATAGGCCTCATTTCCAAAACTTTTCTATATTTTTTACATGGAAAATAGTTTGCTTTAGATTTGCCTAGTTGTATGTAGCATATCCATTGCATATATTATTTTCCAACGAAAGTTTTGCTGATTCTTGCTAAAATCGTTTTGAATAATTTCGCAAAGCCCTTGGTATTGATACTTTACGTTGAATAATTCTGGCAATTGTGGTAAGCGGGTAATACATTATAAAACCTCCTATTAAATAAGCAATTAATTTTAATTGATGTGCAAACATTTTACGGCTATACATTATCAAACAAGCCCTCAGACAAACGGCAAACATCTACTGAGATTTCTCGTTTTTGTTTACCTACTATTTATTTTGTTATATTAAATTGTGGTCTATGACTAGGGAAGACTAATTATGCTCTATCACACTACCTTTTTATGCGCATAAATATGCCTTATTAACTAGTAATTTATGCTATTTATGCTCTATTAAGTTGTATTTTTGATAAATTGCATTTATTGATGGATAATATTTTCTTTAGTAAAACGCTTTAAAAATGCATCCAATTGAACGATTTAATGTACAACAAATTTCTAATTAAAAGTTTAGTTATGGTAGAAAATAAATGAGATGTTGTATTATGAATCATTTTAAAAAAATATGTTCAATTTGTATGACAATAAATTTAAATTGCATGACAAGTTCAATTTGGTAGGTAATAGTAATAGAAAGCAGTTCTGATGGCTTTGTAACATTTTATGTCAAGGAGTTCTTGTCAAAGCATATTTATATGCAATTAACTCATTTTTCTATTAATATTTATGCGCTATTACGAATAATTTTTGCTTTATTTTAATGCAGCATAAATTGTTCTGTATTCCATTGATTTATGTTTTTATGCTTAATCATAGTTGTTCACCCTAGCTATGACCTGTGCAGCGTTCGTTTTTGATAAAATTATTATTAAACTTGGATGTATTTTCGTGATAATTATTTTGTGTCTGTAAATGCGTAATGTTTCACTTCTATTAATTGCTTTTGTACGTAAGTGCATTTTAGCGATAGCGCAAATTATATAAACCATACCTCACATCACCAATCGGAAGGAACAGCATTTATAGTAAATTCATTAATCACTTTAACTAAAGTAAATAAACAATATTGATACAGAGTGTATAAGGGAACAATTTAATGCTGGTCTTACAAGTCTTAATTTATTTAGTTTTCGCAATACGTGATATTGTTAAATACTTTGCTTGTTTGACGGAAAATGTCAAAATTATTTTGATTTCAATTTGTCAACATTTTGTTTGCCAAATATTTGTCATACAAATTTGATGGGGTATCACTCCCTCCCACTCCCCCTCTCCCTTAGAAACAAATGCACAAGTTTTGGTCTGGAAAATATTTGATACAGTGTGCAGAAGTTCAAATAGAATTTATTGCAATTCAGTCACTTATTTTGTAATTCCATCATGGATTATTCTCGCTAGAAATACTTAATGTTGAATTTCCTGACACTAGTGTGTGTGTTTACACTTTCATCACATCTTCTAGCTCTAGACTTGAAAACTGTTTTTGGATTATAAATAGAGTGTAGAATTTTATTGTTTCGGCTGACAAACTGGAAGGAAAAGAAGTAGAGATGGAAAATGTTAAATATTTGTCTAATTTCTAGAATGTGCTTTTGATCCTGCACTTCTAGGTCTGTTTTAAGAAAATATTGTTTAACTGCTTTTCTTATTGTGTTTTTGTAATGTCTTAAATCGTCAATTCAACTCTCGCAAAATGCGAGTATTTTGATAGAAAATTGTATTATATGTTATACTAACTCGCATTCAGCACATGTTGTTGTAATTGGACCTCTGATTGGAAAACAAGTCCCTCGTGAAGAATATAGCGAAGATTATGAACATTCAGAAAATCGTTACCAATTAATATTTTAGCAATTTTATGTACAGGAAATAGCTTTTAGCTTCTATAGTATTGTGTATAGCGTACTTCAATTATTAAAAATACTGCTTTATTTTCAATCTACAAGAATGTATTCATAAAAAGGTATAAAGTTGCACAGGAATGTAGCACAAAGCTATTAAACTAGCTGACCATGATAACGAAACCGGAAGTTTATATATTTTAATTTAGATATATTTGGGTTCGAAAGCCGTATGTATAACTTGAGAACATGCGTTGTCTTCAGTACAATTTTTATCCAACAACATAACAAACATACGTAAATATCCTTCGCAAATGCAACTACTTGCGCAGTTTTAAATTGTGATTTTAAGTTACATATTTTTAGCGCATCTCATTATGCTTGAGGGCTGGCATAATATTTTTAGAAAGCTATAAAATATGCCTTAGTGTAAGTATAAGGACAACTGTCTTACCTGGCGAATTTGTTGTTTATTTTTCGATTTTTTTGCCAAAGTAAAATATCAAGAGATATTTAAGGCAAAAATGATCCAAAACACATAATTCACAACAAATTTTCAGATAACTTAATTCGAAATTCGTACTCAGTAAGAAAATACAAAGCGCAAGATAGAATCGATGTGTTCAAAAGGAAAAAATCACTTGTTTTGTTGTCAAGCTTTTTAAGCTAATTTCGATTTTGATCTTGGTTTGTTGTAATGTATTCGTAATTTGTCATTTCTCTTTTCTAGCATTTATTTCATGTTATTTTATTATATTTTGTATTTGTTGTTCGTCTGCATTCCTTTAATAATCTGGTTCCTTAACATTTGTTGAGAAGAAAATGCAAAATTGTATAACCGCTGGAAATTTGTCGCCAAATTCACATGTCCTCGATGGTTGAGTTTAAAATGTAATAACTCTTAATCTTTACACGTGGACAACAATTTGAGACGAGAATTTAATCATGCCTGTCAAGTCTTTTGTTTCCCTGCACATGCCTATTTATTCAAAAACTCATCACTAACCTAAGGTTAAAAAATAATATCCCCTATATATGACTTTTTTCACAAGATGTCCTGAAATTGTTTTACGATATAATTTCTGCTGCTTACGAATTTGTTGTGTAATGAAGTATTTAGATTATATAGTTTCAGAAATATTGATTAAAATTAACCGGTATACCGCATAAGACCGTTTTATTCTGAAATTTGTTTTTGCGCACTTGTTTGAAAACGCATTTTCCAGTATTGCTTTGACAGGTTAAGACAGTCATTCGACAAGGATCGTTGTTAGGTAGTATTTTTATGTGATTTTTTTACTCATTCTGAATTATTCGTCAAATTGACAATTTCAAAATTTATGCTTTTGTGAAACAAAATACCCGAAAATTGAGATTGTAAATCGACACTAAATACAATGATCGATGGAAAATCCTTATAAAGATATTTAATTTTCTCGAGTTTACTCTTTGAATTTGAACGTTTCAATATTTATTTTATGTCGTTTTCTATTATAGCAATGTGTAAATGATTAGTTGATCTAACAAGAGATGTCCACAATATATTACAATTCAAAATTGTCTCAAAAACGATAAACCATTTTATAGTGGAATTATCTTTCGTTAATACTTCCAAATTTTGTTTTGTAAACTTCGTTGGGCTTGATTGCTCAACAATATTTCACATATACTATCTTACGATATATAGCATTGATAGTCTGTTGCATTTGGTAATGTAAAGCCTTGATTCAAATATGGTTATGCTTTATTAATTTGAGTTTGTTTAAACTGAGTAATTTCATGGCAAAAGATCAACTGTCAGTTTTGCAAGCTAGTTAAGTTCCTTGTTTGCATTACATGCGTAAAGATATGGTTATATTTAACGTTGATTTTGGTTATCTGTGTATTCGGTGATTCGTTTCTAACAGTTGTATTTTCGTTTCTAGTTATGTCAGACGATGATTGGGAGACGGAAGCAGACTTCGTCAATAATGTTACTGAGCAGCAACAACGTTGGGGCAGCTCCACCATTCCACCGCCAAGACCTGCCAAAATATCGTATGCAGTTTATACATATTTATATAAGGCTATGTGTAATAACTTTGTTGTGGCAGTCAACTACTACTCAAAAGTTTAGAATGGATGCCTTACGAAAGGACGTCATAGAAAGTGACAAAGAGCAAAAATCCAAAATAGCTTACAAGTCGTCGTATGGCTACGGAGGAAAGTTTGGAGTTGAGAAGGATCGCATGGATCAAGTGAGTGACGTAATTTGTTGAAAAAGTTTGCAATGCCAAATTTAGAAGTCTTTTGTTCTATTGCCTACGAATTTTGCTATTTTATTAGTTTTATAGAAGAGCTCATTGGAAAACAAAATATGCATTGCTAATTTAGTATAAAATTCCCCCTGCTATCAGCACTTTTTTTATAGACCGTTGAATCATTAAGTCGATTGTTTTCAATTTTATAAGAAAATTCGTTTTAACGCTAAATGTCTAATCATATTAAATGGTTTGTCGACTGAAAAATTATTGTTTAAACATCTTCCATTATATCATTATAATTAAACTAACAAGTTTACAATAGCGTTTATTTAATTTTGAAAACAAAAAAATTTGAACTGATAATTATCAGTTAATTATAATTAAACAAGAATTTTATCTTAAGATTTGCTAACTATATTTGCTTGGGAATTTAACTAATTTTGCAGATTTATTAAAATATCTTTTGAAAACTGTCCTCCAAATTGTAATACGCCCGCTTAAATCACTTATTCAACCTCATTTAGGTGAATTTATATCAAACAACGTTTCATTATTACGAATAAAATTCTGCAATGTTATTTTAGTCTGCCGTTGGTCGTGAGTATAAGGCAGAAGCTTCTAAACACGCCTCACAGACAGATGCATCTTTCGGATTTGGCGGTAAATTCGGGGTGCAGAAAGATCGAATGGACAAGGTGAGCTGCATGCATGAAAAATATGAGTGAAAAAAAATATTATAAATATAGCTGATAGCCAGTATTGTTCTAAAAAGTTTTAATTAAATTGAAGCCCATTTGAAGAAATCGCTTGTTTTTTGGAAATTTTGTTCTTTTAAGCGATAAGGAACTGAATTTTGACAGTTAACTAAAAGATTATTTGTTTAACGATAGTTTTTCTTTTATTGCATTGTAAATGCATTATTCTCTTAGTCTGCCGTTGGTAGTGACTATAAAGCTGAAGCTTCCAAACACTCATCACAAACAGATGCTTCATATGGTTTTGGTGGGAAATTTGGCGTTCAAAAGGATCGTATGGATAAGGTAATATTTTAAGTATTCACTCACCCTATTTTTTTAAAAATTTTGAGATTAAGATTTAATAAGCGCTACTATTCAGAAATTTATGTTTTTTACACTCGCCTTAGAAATTTATACTATCTGATGATTCATCTCAGTATTGGTATTGGTCATTCATTTTCCGTAGCATTCCATTTTTATATGACTCAATTTTACATATATGTAGTTTTTTATTCCAAAATTGTATGTAAGGGATTACGTTTGCGTCTTACCACATTCCCCATAAGCAGTCCACCACCGATGTAATATTTACAATGTACTACACTAAATGCTGTTTGAGTTTTCACGCACCTAAAATAAATATAGTATGGTCATATTTTTATATGCACCAAAGCAATATGACTACATTCTGACCATCTCCTTTCTTTGTCTCTTAAGGCAATTGTATAACCTACGGGTGAACTAAACTTCCAGGCATAATAAACCACTCTCGTATTTCGGCGAGATTCTGGATTTCCCTTTTGTTTTCGTGATCTTGAAATTCTTCTTCTTCCAAACGGCTGTAATTATGTTTATATCAGGCGATTGCTAAAAAATAAGGTTTCCTGACACATTCCGTCTGGTAGCAGGCGGCATTTTCCTGCTGCAATACTGGCACATAGGTAAAGGCTAGGTGTTGCAGTAAGGTGAGAAGGTACTAACGCAAGAGGTTCGAGTACTTAACCCAATTAAAAGTGCCTTTGAACTCTGGCACTGGAATATTTGATGTCACCCTAGACTATCATTGACAGAATTGCCATCAGTTCTGATTGACAATGAGTATTTTGAATTACATTCATCCTTGAAAATGCGAAAATGCAGTGTTTCTATGATGATAGGAATACATCTAAATGCCGCTTGCATCACCGATCCGCAGCTGCCGCTTGAAAGGCTTCACTATGCTTCACTATTTCAGAAACTGTTATACCATCGTTGTTATTTCGGTTTTACGCCGTTTCGGTGTCGCCAAGTAAATTAAGGTTGGATTGTATTTACTAAAAATGACATTTACAGGACTTCTTCAGTGTCTTTGCACTGGTAAAATTAATCGATATTTGTTTTGTGTGCTCCACTTTTTGTGGCCTCTTTTTCCAATAGAAACCTTTTTCTGGTTATTCTGGACGCATGATGTCAGGACTGCAGTTCATTATTGCCGCAACTTCCGTAAAATGAATTTTGTTTACGACTAAAGATAGTATTAAATTGCAATCTCTTCCGTCAAAGATTGATCTTCACTTACGCAGATTTATATAAACAATATATTGACTGTTTACAAGATGTAGCTTAAAAACCACATCTAAAATGCAATTCCCATCAACTTTATTTTTTTGGTTTTCACGTCAAATTAATACAAAGCGAGAAATTCTGCCAATTATAATTATATTTTGTAAATTTCATGTGATAAGATTCAACGATCGCTGTTAATTTTGAGCCATGACTGGGTATATGTATATGGTGTAATATAATATATTATATATAGTCCTGGAAATTTGTATTCGACCACCTTGCTATTTTAAATAATTAACATTCATTGGATAGAGTGTGCCTAAGGTTATAAGTGTTTCTTTGATTGAGAAAAAATTTAAATAAATGAGCAAATCCGAAAAAAGTAAATTCAAAATAAGATACATAATTGAATAATTGATGCAATATCGTTAAATAGCCTTTATTTTTGCTTACTCATTGCACAAATTCCATATATACAATTTGCAAAAATGATATGTACAACTATTTTCAGAATATACAAGCATTTACAAAATGAATATTCAGAATGTACAATTAAATAAACAAAAGCTACAACAATTAAGTAAAAAACAATAATAAAAAAAAATTAACAATACTGAAAAGTATTTATTACTTTCGCCAGACATTTCGAGTTTTTGAATATCCAAATATGAATTGGTTTGGAAGCAGGTTTTCTTTAAGTATTTTTTTAAAAGTACTTAAGTCTGATTCATTGCGAAGATTTGAATCTAACTTGTTCCAAAGATGACAGACATTTGTAGTATGTGCTCCTTTCCAAAATTTACTTTTTATTTGTACATTATTAATGCATTTGTTTGTTCTTTTGTTAAACTTGAATAGACTAAATAATTGCTGATTTCGATTAATGTATTTAAACATGTGAACAAGACTGGTATATATGCAAATGTAAATTGGTGAAAGTATTGATGCTTTGTGTATGAAATCACTGATTGCTTGTTTATTAACATTAAACATCGTACAAGATACACCAGTTAAACACTCTATTTATTTGCTCCGTCTGTGTAATACTTAGATCATGTAGTAATATGCATGCATACCTATAATGACTTATTACTAGTGCATCTACAACTGCTTTACTCTTAGTAATCATTTTTATTTGTTTTAGATATTGAATGCCGCATGACATTTTCCGGATTTTGTTTCGAATGAAGTCCTTATATTGGAAGTCTCTATCAATTGTGACACCCTAATATTCAACTGTATCTGTTGGCACAATAAGTGGCGCATTTTCAGAAACTGATATTTTGCAATGTGGAATAAGTTGCTTCGACTCGCCGGTGTGAAGACAATATAAGGACTTAGCAACAAAATTCTCTCTTTTTTTCTTTATTGCGCTCCACAGCTCGTCTTCAGTGTGAAGAGTATGTTGTCCAATTAATATTTGACCTCTTTCCACATATTTTCGATAATGTTAAGATCTGGAGATTGACCAGGCCAGTCAGCAAGAATGGCAACCTCATTATTGTGGAAGAAGTTTTTCATTTATTTCGAGATGTGACATGGAGCACTAGCCTGCTGATATATTGAATCACTTGTAAGGAGTGGCAAGAGTTCCTTTTCTAGAATCCGAGCATATTAAGAGCTTCGGAGAGTACCAGGGATATGAACAATCTTGCGAAGTCCACACTTCCATATTGCACCCTATGCCATTACAGACTTCCCACCGTGCCTCATGGTTCCCCGAGTAAATTAAGGCAAGAATCTGAACTTCTGCCCAGTTGATCTCGTAATCAACATTCTGTTTGATGAGTATAGCTCAAATCTTGCCTCATCTGAAAATATAACATTATACCAATGTTCAGATGAATTGTCTCGCATTAAATTGGCGCACCTCAGCCGGCTTAATCTTTGATTTGATGTTAAGAATGACTTTCTGAGTGCCACGAAAGTCCCAATTGAGTACTTCTTCAGGATGTTTTGCACAGTTCTTGCTGTCACGAGGTGTTCATCAACCGATTCCTTGTGAAGTTCCTCTGAAGTCTTCCTTGGATTTCGCTTTGAAGGCACACAAGAGCTAATTGGGTGGAAGGTTTTGGAGGACTTCTTTGGTCTTCCGGATTTTGGCTTGGGGCAATGATTCTTTCGGAATTGAGACGTCTGATGATATCCCTGACAGTACTTTGAGGTCGTTCTACAAGTCGGGCTGTATTATGTTGACTCATCCCTTCCAAATGTTTGGAGACAATCAACTCACAGATGGCAAGAGGTGCGTAGTAACCAGGCATCATATATGGGGAAGAAAGACTGTAATTTGGCATTTTCAATATAAATAGAATGAAAAAAGCTCAACCAATGACATTTTTTTACAGATTCTCTGATTTGGTCTAAAGTGGCCGAATACATTTTTCCACAAAAAGATTAGCTAACTAAAAGTATTATAGCATTTCTCCAGTGACAATTATGTCTCAATATTGATCAATTCCTCTTTCTGCAACACCAAATCTAATTAAGAAATACATATAATATACTTGGCCTCCATTTCTTAGAAATATGTATGACAATTCATAGGTGGCCGAATTCTTTTTTCCAGTACTGGATATATATGTGTGTGTCTGTCTGTGTTTATATATGTATATATCTCATCTTTTAGTTTTAGTAGTATTATTATTAATATTATTATTATTATTATTATTATTATTATTATTATTATTATTATTATTATTATTATTATTATTATTATTATTATTATTATTAGTCTGCTGTTGGTCGTGATTACAAATCAGAAACATCTAAACATGCTTCGCAAACCGATGCTTCGTACGGATTTGGGGGTAAATATGGTGTCCAGAAAGATCGTATGGATAAGGTGAGTCTTAATTTCTGCAATGTACAGTGAAATGTCGGTATCGTGATTTTCATTGTTTATATTTTAATGGTAAGTCTTCATGTACATAATGTCTTACGAATATTTATTTTGAAGTCAATGTTTTTAATGAACTTGATTCGTTTTAGTCTGCAAAAGGATTTGAAGACAAAACAAAATCTGAGCTACATCAATCTCAAACAGGTTATTTAATATATTCAATGTATATTGTCAATCAATGAAAAGGGCTTCTCTCTGTAATGATGATTATCTATTGTGCTCTTTTGCTTTTTAAGTCTAATCTACATATAGTGTGGCATATAACATATTTAACTTGTTCTGAAACATCCATTATGAAATTGATTTTTTATGTCGTATGCTCTCTCATTTAAAATTTTACTTATATTTAATAAACTTATTTTTCAATTTTTTAATTGTTTAGATCATTCGTATGGCTTCGGCGGTAAATTTAAAGTCCAAACAAATGCCCAAGATAGCAGTGCTTTATCTTATGACGACAAGCCTAAGCCTACAGTCGCAACTAAACCGAAGATTGAAGGTATTTTGTAACGAGTTAGATGCTTTATTTTTTTACATTTTTTACATAATCTGAATTATTTTTTAATTACTTAGACTATTACACATCACTAAATTAATGATTTGCATAACTATTTAATTAATTATTTTTTACCAAGGCGATACGAACAACAGGCCATGACATCGATATTTTCACAATAAATAGCGAAGGCCGATGCAAACGTCTAATTAATTATTCCTTTGCTAACCGTTAAAAGGCGTCGTAAAAACCAGCCAATTAAAATACACTAACGCCGCACAAAATTTTAATATTTCTGCTTTTTGCATATTTTATACATTGAAATATTACACATAATACATATTCGTTTTCGCATACCTCGTAAGTGTTCTGTTGGTTATTGTACCTCAGGATATAAAACTAATAAAGAACATGTCTCTATTTATCGTTTTCCTAAAGAAGAAGATGTGTAAAAAATGGGTTGCAGCTCTTCCCAATCGTATTCCAAATGTTACGCTTAATATGGGTATTTGCAGTTTACATTGGCCTCCTGACACTGAAAAAAAGGTTTTACCTGGTGGTTGTGCAGTGCCTGTCTGTCCACCCAGTATATTTCAAAATGCTCCTCTCTCATGTGTTCCTTATAGTCCATTGCCTATTCGCCAAACTGTTGAGAAAATCTCAAGTGAAAAGTGAAGAATTGCTTCTGAAAATTGGTTGTTTAAACGATTTAAGGTGAACCACCCCATCAAATAAAATTTTCCGCAATTGTTACACTATCATTTAAAAAATATTAAGGAATTTTAAATATGTATTAGATAAAGTTATTTTGAAATATTGCTATACATAAATAATGAAAACAATTTATCGGGGTGATTCACATTAAGGAAGATGATATAATTTCTTGCACACCACTGGAGTTCAGCAAAAAACTGAAAATTAAATCTAAAGAGTCCAATCATAGCTTTATTTTTCAAGATATGACAGTTGCACCTTGTGATATTAATATCATTATGATGGTTTCTACTTTACGTTGTGGTAGTATTCATAAGTGGAGCATATATTTTGTTTTACAGCCTGATAATAAGTCACTTAAGATCGAAACCTGTTTACAATTAAATGAAGTAAAAATTGAACTTTATAACTATGGGAAAGCTGTTTCTCTACCATTTCTATCAGGAAAGCAATCTATTCGTCATTGGTCAGAAATTGATGAAGTTTTTATGCGAATTCGCTTAAATGATGATAACACTGAAGAAGACAAAAGACATGAATTCATATTGCGTCAGCTAAAATATACCAATAAACCCAAAAATGGTAGAATATATAATTCTCATGATATTATTGTTGCATTTTCATGGTATGCTACAAGTCGAGCGCTATATCGACAAATTCGTGACTATTTGTGTTTTCCTTCTGAAAGAACTCTTCCGAGAATCACGTCAAAAACAAAGAATGTTAATGATACAGAATTTCTTAAGACATTTTTTGCCAATCAGGAACCTAGATCACGTGAGTGTTGGTTACTAATAGATGAAATCTATATTAAGCCGTCCTTAGTCTATCATGGAGGATATGTTTTTGGCATTGCATCAAACAATTCCAAAGAATTGGCAACAACTATATTATGCGTCGTCATTAAATGCATGTTTTCTGGAGCATCAACTACGATTAGACTTTTACCAATTTCAAAGCTCGATTCTGATTTCCTAAAGACNTTGGCATTGCATCAAACAATTCCAAAGAATTGGCAACAACTATATTATGCGTTGTCATTAAATGCATGTTTTCTGGAGCATCAACTACGATTAGACTTTTACCAATTTCCTAAAGACTACAATTATTGATGTTTTTTTGCAAGTAAATGAGGTTGGTGGAAATGCAATAGGTTCTATTGTTGATGGCAATCGCATCAATCAAAAGTATATTAATACATTTAAGGATTTTTTTGCAGATAAAAGCAAACCATGGCTTGTGAAGGCGCCTTATGATCAAAATCAGCGATTCTTTTTACTTTATGGCAAAATTCACATTGTGAAATGCGTTCGCAATAACTGGTATTTTGAAAAACTGCAGTCCTTACAATTTTACGATTTTGAAAACGACATTTTAACTGCCAATTGGAGTGACTTACAAACATTATTTTAAGTTGAAAAGAACTTTGTTCTGCATTTGTTTCATCTAAATGAGAAAGCAATTTCACCTTCCAACATTCAGTTGCAAAAAGTGAACCTCGCTTTGAAGGTTTTTTGCGAGCAAACAGCCACTGCCTTGATGTGAATTTTCCACAGCAAATGAGTCTACAAGGGCCACTGCTAAGATTGTCCGAATTCTGTCATCATTTTTTCGAATTATCAATGTTAAGTCAAAATTTTAAGGGAAGCGAACTCGAGATAATTTCGGAGAACCGATTTCAAGATTAAGTTCTGACAGTCTTGCTTTTCTGAAAAAATGGCAAAATTGGCAAATTATATGCGTCCAGCGTCTAGTTGCGCAAGAGTCCGGTCTCTTACACTGGATACATCCAAAGCGTTGATGCACAACTGTTTAGCAATAGTCGATCTGTGCGAGCACTTACTGACTACTACTGCAGTATATAAGCATGACTATATTTTGCTCGGACAGTTTCAAGACGATACCATTGAAGAGTTATTTGCCAATTTTCGCGGTTGTGGAGGATCAAATTATTACATCACTCTATCTCAGGTTATGGAAACTCACAACATTGATAAAGCTAAGCTGGCAGTCAGTTTTACTAATTTGAGTTCTTTACTACAGTCGAATTCTACACATAACTGTTCACAATGCAGTCTTATTTTTNAAACTAAAAAAATGTAAGGTAATGTGGGAAATTAGATCACATAAATAACACAAAAACTAGTAAAATTACATCAATGACGTCAGTAAAACACCCCCGCCAATATCCACGGCGTCTCAGGTCAAAGGCCAACCCTCTCGACCAATCAGAAAAAAGTGGCACCTCGTACGAGTCTCTTAATACTACTTGGTTGTGCAATACCTGTCTGTCCACCCAGTATATTTCAAAATGCTCCTCTCTCATGTGTTCCTTCTAGTCCATTGCCTATTCGCCAAACTGTTGAGAAAACCTCAACTGACAATCGAAGAATTGCTTCTGAAAATTATTTGTTTAAATGATTGAAGGTGAAGCACCCCATCAAATAAAATTTTTTGCAATTGTTACACTATCATTCAAAAATTAAGGAATTTTAAATATATATTAGATAAAGTTATTTTGAAATATTGCTACACATAAATAATGAAAACAACTTATCGGGGTGATTCTCATTAAGGAAGATAATATAATTTCTTGCACATCACTAGAGTTCAGCAAAGAATTGACAATTAAATCTAAAGAGTCTAATCATAGCTTTATTTTTCAAGATATGACAGTTGCACCTTGTTATATAAATACCATTATGATGGTTTCTACTTCACATTGTGGCAGTATTCATAAGTGAAGTACATATTTTGTGTTACAGTATGATAATAAGTCACTTAAGATCGATACCTGTTTACAATTAAATGAAGTAAAAATTGAACTTTATAACTATGGGAAAGCTGTTTCTCTACCATTTCAACTGCCAAATGGAGTGACTTACGAACATTATTTGAAGTTGAAAAGAACTTTGCTCTGCATTTGTCTCCTCTAAATCAGAAAGCAATTTCACCTTCCAACATTTAGATGCAAAAAGTGAACCTCGCTTTGAAGGTTTTTTGCGAACAAACAGCCCAAAGCAAATGATTCTACAAGGGCCACTGCTAAGTTTGTCCGAATTCTGTCATCATTTTTTCGAATTATCAATGTTAAGTCAAAATTTGAAGGGAAGCGAACTCGAGATAATTTCAGAGAACCGATTTCAAGTTTAAGTTCTGAAAAAATGGCAAAATTAGAGATAATTTCAGAGAACCGATTTCAAGTTTAAGTTCTGAAAAAATGGCAAAATTAGCAAATTATATGCGTCTAGCGTACAGTTGCGCCAGAGTCCGGTCTCTTACACTGGATACATCCAAAGCGTTGATGCACAACTGTTTAGTAATGATCGATCTGTGCGAGCACTTACTGACTACTACTGCAGTATATAAACATGACTATATTTTGCTCGGACAGTTTCAAGACGATACCATTGAAGAGTTATTTGCCAATTTTCGCCGTTGTGGAGGATCAAATTATTACATCACTCTATCTCAGGTTATGGAAACTCACAACATTGATAAAGCTAAGCTGGCAGTCAGTTTTACTAATTTGAGTTCTTTACTACAGTCGAATTCTACACATAACTGTTCACAATGCAGTCTTATTTTTAGTGAAGACATATGGAAACTGTTGGATGAATTACCCACAACTGCTCAAGTTAAAAGAAATGACTTTAAATTAGCTGCTTATTATGTTGCTGGCTACATTTCAAAACGCTTTCCAACGTATCAAGAAAGGACTGAGCAAATTAGCACTGATAGTTCATTATTCCAAGACTTACTTGATCGTGGTGGGTTATCTCGGCCTAATGAAACAATTTATTGCGTGACGCTATATTGCACAGTGCTCTTTGACACAATTGANGAAGACATATGGAAACTGTTGGATGAATTACCCACAACTGCTCAAGTTAAAAGAAATGACTTTAAATTAGCTGCTTATTATGTTGCTGGCTACATTTCAAAACGTTTTCCAACGTATCAAGAAGGGACTGAGCAAATTAGCACTGATAGTTCATTATTCCAAGACTTACTTGATCGTGGTGGGTTATCTCGGCCTAATGAAACAATTTATTGCGTGACGCTATATTGCACAGTGCTCTTTGACACAATTGAGTTTTCCTATCGATCTAAATTTTGCAGAGAAAGTCTGTGCAAACTATTTGATAAAGTTCGTATCTTTTACTTTCAAGATGACCACATTTCCACAGAAGTGTTTCGAATTTTAAGTAACATTTGTTTAAATAATTGGTGTAGATATGTTTGCAGTAATGTAATTACAAAATGTGATAGCCAGAAAATAGCAAAATTGTCATAATTATGTTGTTTATTATTTAATATGTAATAATATATAACGTTAATAATCAACTTCAATGTCTGTATGATATTTATACGTGTTTGTAATTTAAAAAATTCATTCTATTAGGCTTATTCTTAATTTGCTATATAATCTGTGTGGTTTCTGGATTGGCTGTAGCTGAGTAAAAAATTATTTTATTCTCCAAATGCATCGGCCTCCGCTATTTTTTTCATTTTGTCAATGTCAATGCCTGTAGTTAGCATCGCCTTGTTTTTTACTAATAATTTCTCATTGATTTTAAGCCTTTTAAAATAATATTGAAATATTGGTTAGTTTCGCAAAGTTCAGATTTTGAAAAAATATAGAAATTCCATTTTTGCCATAAATGTATTGTTAAGATATCTACCTTTCTTATACTGATTGATTTTAACCAAAAAATATCATATTTCCTAAAAAAAGTTAGTTTTCTAAGTCAAACTCAACAAGACCTTCATTTTGAAAATTTCAAAATATAATTCCTCGAAAGATTTTCAATGGACTTAGCTAGTTTATTCAAGGTATATTACCAGAAGTATTACCTAGTTCCTGAACTAGGATCTTAAGCTAATTAACTATGCCCACAGTCACAGCAGAGGGCTAAATAAAAGACACAGAAAATTTTGCAACAAATATTGCAGCTTTTAAAAATAACCATAAATATGTAACCAAACAATATTTTGATTAGATTCTAGGTCTGTACCTAGAGGAAAACTTACGGATTTCCATGTAATGATACATCAAAAATTTTCTTATACCAATACCTATCTAACTATCATATAAGCAAACTTTTATAAACAATAGTTTAAAAAACTCGCTTTATTAGTGCTCCCATCTTAATAGGCGTGTAGAGAATTGTTCGCAACTGCAGAAACGCTTAAAGTCACATTGGGAGAATTTTAGATTACTATCGACGTTCTTCATTAATATTTTGGTTTTCTTTCCAAAACAGCTTCGTAAGTTTTCCTACGTTTTTGAAGCGACTGCTGCTTTTTCAAAACTTAGTTAATTCGTAACATGATTTTAAGGTTTTGTAAAAACACTAAGGAATGCAATTCCAAGTGGTTTTTAATGTGTCAGAGTGTAGAAATCGGTGTACACTTAAATATTTATTAATGTTTATCTTGAATTTTTGAACATTTCAATGCTTTGGCATTTTTTTGCACCTGTTGTCTAGGTTAGCAGAAAAGCTGTATAACAGCTATTTTGTATTAGGCACGCGAATATGTAATTCATTCGGCGCTAATCGTGAATTCAATCGTCTCTTAATATTAGCAATCTGATTCCACTTTTCAGGCCCACGAAGAAAACTCAAAAGAAACGGATAATTTGAATGAGGCATCCATTTCTTATATAGTTTCTTATGCGGATGCTGAGCTCTTTGCAATATCCCTAGATATTCACGCCGCTCTCTAAATTCCTATAGATTTTTGATAAACTAGCGATAGGGGAGGGGAATTTTGACTTTGTTGTCAATTTATGTTTTCCTATGGTGAGGTGAATTCGTTAGTTTATGGTTTCTTATTAATTCAATTTCATGTCGGGTTATAATTTCAAGCCTACTGTTGATAAATACTTTAACCAACAAATTGGTTAGTGCAAAATTAGGAACATTGTATTTTTACAAAAAAAAATTAATTATGTGTAGAGGGTTAATGAGTAAAATTTGTTACTACAATTTATGCAAAGTTTGTTATTTAATTTAAGTGTTATCTTCTGAGCTTTTGCGCAAAAAAATTCTTTCCGCTTCTGAATCTTAAAATATCTCTGTCTGCAATTTTACCAATTTTATAGTAAAGCACGAAAGGTAGAATCAAATAACCATTCGCTTTCTACGTGTCCAGCTACTGTACATAAGTGATCTTTTCATTAAGTAAAATGCAGGTGCGGCCAACACTTCCACGGTCTATTTTAGGAATACAACTGTAAATCATTCATTGTACTATGAATCAACTAGTTTAGATTATTCATTAACAAACAATCAACACATTGCAAATGATGACCCAGGTTCTTACATTAATCAGTATTAACATAATATACGTATGCATACTTACTATTAATACTAAAATTTATTTACAATAACTATGCATGAACTTAAACCTTTCGTTCTTGTTCTTACTGAGAAAACTAAGCTCTGAAAAAGCCTTACATTTTAAAGCAATTTAATTGTAAACAAATCTATGCCGACTCCGGTGTTTCCACAATATATTCCTAATCTGTTTCTCTTGAATATATTGTTTAGAGGAATGCCCATTGAGATTTCCTTTGTTTCCAGTTTTTAGTAGCGGATTTGTATCTTCAATTCTGACTGTGGCTTTACTGCTGTCACATTGCAAAATAATTGTTACGCAACATCTTTTTTCGTTCAATTCTATTTTCGTATATTTTTTGTAAGAAAATCTAGTTTTGAATTCTCTCTGTCCTCGAAGTGTGCTTTTATCATTATTGTTTTTAGTGCATTTTTACTTCATTTTTTACGATAATATCTATATACTTATTGTTATATGATCTCAATGCCGTAATTTATTGCCTAACATTTTAGTCAATGTTTCGGCGCAATCTCTGCGCGCAAAATTTGAAAACATCGCAGCAACACAAAGCAGTGAAACGTCGAAGGTTATTGAAGCTCAAAGGAAAGCGAGGTTAGAACGCGATCGTGAAGCAAAAGAGCGAGAAAAAAGAGAAGAGAAGAAACGCTTGGAGAACGAAGAACTGCTTCGTGCTGAAGAAGAACGGCGGACCGCTCAAGAAGATGAACGAAATAGAATCGAATCTGAGGCTAGAATTGCTGATCAACGTAGGAAAGAGGAAGCTGAAGAAAATGAGAGGCGGATTGCTGAAAAGAATAGAAGAGCAGAGGAAGAAAGGAAACGTTTAGAAGAGCAGAAAGCTAACGAACAACTACAATTTGAGGTAAATAAGAGAGCGGAGATCGAAAGAGCTCGAGAAGAACAAAGAATTCGAGAAGATAGAATAGCTGCCGAAAATCAACAGCGAGATGAGGAAATGAGACTAGAAGAACAGATGCGTCAAGCTCAAGAAGCCGAAAGAGTTGCTGAGGAGGAGAGACGTCGACTTGAGGAGCAGCATGCTTTGGAGCAGCAGAGAATCCAAGATGAAATGGCACAGTTGCAGATATCTCAAAGTGTACAAAAAGAAAGAGAAACTTCAACTGTTGAACAGTAATTTTTAATTTTATTAACTTATCTGTAGAAATCACCTTAACTTTCGTTGTACAAGATCTGCTATAAATATATTGATATAATTAATACCTTGAGCTATTTTTTGAATATGTCCACAAAGTGTTACAAATTTCAATTTCTTTTGGCTTAAAAAGTGTTTAGATATTTAAATATCAATTTTAATTTTGTAATTTTTTCCAACTTACCTTTAGATACGCTGACCACTTGACAGTTAAAGCTCTGTACGATTTTAATGCCGGTATTTTTTTCATTTGTTGATATATTTATTCATTTATTTATTATAGACCCTTATAAGGTTGGCATTTTTGTTGTTCGTTTGTTTGATAGTTTCTGTTTGTGAGTTTCACAGGAAAACATTTTTAAGCTTAATTTTGCTGAGTGTTGAAAAATGTCAAATGTCAGTTTAATCGTAAATGTTCGTGTCAATTAAATAATAGTTTTAGTCGATCGTTAATAAAACGTTATACAATGTATAACTTCTATTTATAATTCTATTTTAAAAGTTATTCCAGTTCACTATTAGGCACGTGATGCTAGCGTATGATGTTTATTTAAAATTTTCAGATATTATTCTTCAATATATCCTTCAATATAGACTTTCTTTAAGCAATATTTAATGTTTAGTTATGATTATCAGTTGTTCATGTATATCTCAGATTTAGTGCTTTGTTCTTATTAATAAGTAATTTAGTCGTTTTAATTTGTAGTTTGCATATATTTGTCTGATTGATACATGTGCACTATTAATGTTCAATCTATGATGAAAATTAAGCACCTTAGTTGTAAGTTTTAATCTAGAAATATTGTTGTCCTTAATATTTATGCATTTATTTATCCTCAAAGTAACCTTTAATGGGTGTGGTTTCATTTAGAGGATGACACGGAAGTGACTTTGACAGTTGGCGATATAGTTACACAAGTAGTTGAAATTGATGATTCGTGGATGGAAGGCACTGCACCATCTGGAATCAGAGGAATGTTTCCTAGCAACTATGTAGACGTAGTTGAGGTACATTTTCTCTCAAAGTTTGTCTCTAAGTTAATCTGTTGTTTAAATGATGTAGAATTAAACTTTTGAGAAAATAGTTTAATGAGATTTATTGCTTTCTTGATGTTTGTATTTTCACTTAAAGTTCTTTGCATTTGAATTTAAGGAATCTTCTATTAGGGTGACCCATTTTTTACCTACCCATTTCAGAATTTCCACTTAATAAAATAACTGTCAATAGATGTAGAGAAAATGAATTATATCAACCATTTCAATTATGAAAGTGAAAATACAAAATATTTGGCAAATTTTCAAATTGAAAATTTCTATCATTACTAAGCAGCTTCTTCAAGAGGGAGAAACTTCTCTCAACAGAGCATGTTGTGGCCATGCGTGATTGGATTTTGTGAAATTTGCAGGACAAATGCTTTCCCTTGTGAAGTTAATGATATCCCAAATGTCTCGCTTTCGAATTCGGCTTCTTTTGTAGTCATGAAGAACACATCTGTCTTCTTTCAAATCAAAATTGTGGATGTCATTGTAAGCCTGCATGATAAAATATTGTGTAGCCAAAAACTGACCAGAGCCTAGTGTACAAATCAACAATTGCTTTGCGTTGAAATATTAACCTTCAATTTAAGTAAGATTTTGACCGTGTTGACTTTTGGGTCGCCCTAGTTATAAGTTCCTTTTACACAAACCTTTTTTAAACATTTGAAAATCTTAGATGCTAGTCTGTAACTTTGAGTGAGTGTTCAACTTTATCTGTTGTCATTGCAAAAAGTGCTTTAATGAAGTAATTTCAGTTATTTTTACTTCCATAGAGAGCAATTTTCAGATGTGTAATTTAGAAATCAAAGCCTGCTAAGGTATGTATGCTCGCTAGAAAACGCATAATAACACTTGGCCATTTATTTATAAGCTGCATACATTTTTCTATCTAATCAATTGTCCGTTTATTGGAATTTGCAATTTTTTTCATCGTAGACTGTACTGTTAATTTGCAATGGAATTGTTTAGAATCCCAATCAAGAGTCATCAACTTCTGGTCTTGGTTTATGTGCAACTGTACAATATGAACACACTGCTGGTATATTGTCATTTATTTTTAAATTGTGTGAAAATATTAGGAATTTACTAAAATGTTTTTTACTTTAGCTGAAGAGGACGAACTGACATTGTGTTTAAATGACGTCATCACCAATATTGAGAAAATCGATGATGGTTGGTGGTTAGGAACTCTGAATAATAAGACTGGCATATTCCCTTCCAATTACGTCAATATTATTTGATTTTTGTGGTGCTATTTAGTGTACATATTTTTATATTTAAAAATTAATTGTTCGCCGTGTGAATTATGCGCTTTTAGTAGTTTGATTAGTTTTTTCGATTTGTTTTCTCTTTCCTTATAATACTTTTTCATAAATTTATACAGAATCCGAAAATTTTATTTGAATCCAAGTTTGTAGTACTGTGATTCACTTGATGATTTTAGGTCCAGCTTTCTATTATATTCCTCAGTAGTATATTCAAATCTTACCTTATATTCAATGATTTCTGTGCTTCACATTTGATTTACGTATATCTATTGTGGATATAGCTTGATACAGCATTTTTAATGCAAAAATTTGAATTGTTCGGCTTGTTGATAGGTATTTTAGTTGCCGTCTCTTTAGCCCATTCTTGTTCAAAAGATTAAATACAATAAACGTGGTTTGAATCTATTTAATAATACAGTAGATTTAGTTTTGACCGCTATTTAAGTATGCTTTTTCCTTAGTTAAAAATTGGCTAGGTACTTGAAACTTCCAGTGTTTTATATATTAGTTAATTGTTAAGAATTTCTATAGGGAAGATAAGGTCATCAAGATGTTAAAGGAAGTATTCCCAACATTATCTGGCGCTAAGTGAAATGAAATTGTTTTTGGGTCTGATACGTTAATATAAATGTTAGAGGTAGAAATATTATCATTTAGCTTCAACCCAATTTTTCCATTTTTTTACTTAGTCTGGATCTGCACCACTATAGTCAACTCATAAAAAACATGCGATTGTGGTCTTAATCAATTTACAGCCACCATTGACTTGTATATTTGGCGAAATATTTTGCTGATTGTTTCTATTTAAACTGCTAAAATTCTCTAAGAACGAATATAACAAGAGTTGTAAATTTCATTGCATGACTAGTATCTCAATTTCCTCCATTTTATTTTCTTTTTTAAGAGCAAAAATTATCAATGATTCTAGAAATGTGCACAAATCTCTGCGGTTGGAGGGGAGTGGCATTTATATTTTTAGTAAAAATATAGATTTTTTAATATGCAACTGTATTTGTTTAAATTTAGTATGAAGAAAATATGTAATCTAAATATTGAAAGCAATCATACCATGTTACAAGTTGTGCAGCAATAGCGACTGGTATTTGCTCAAGTTTCACATGAATATAGTTAGAAAGTGATAATAGGTATAAAAAGTAATAATTAGGCAATTACGAATTTTTTTTGAGATTTTTCCGCAACGATATCGAAAAACTATTTATTATACGGAACTGAATACAGATCAGCAAAATGCTATTATCACAATAATACGCAAAGGTTGCTCTTCCTGGCTAATGGCCCTTCCAATAGAAGAAGAAGGCTTTCATCTCAACAAAAGAGAATTTAGAGATAGCATTCTTTTGAGGTATGGTATTGAACCTGCCGATGTGCCTACATCGTGCGTATGCGGCAAAGGATTCTCTATTGCACATGCACTTTCTTGTCCCACTGGTGGCGGTTTTGTTGCTAGGCGATATAATGAAATGCGTGACATAATGTCCGAAGTGTGCATTAATGTTAAAAAAGAACATCATCTCACGCAAATAACAACGAATCTCTGCCCTTTTCTTCTAATATCACTGATGGAGCTAGTCTAGACATTTCTGCAGTTGGATTCTGGAGCTACGGCCACCTCACATTCTTTTATGTAAGGGTATTCAACCTTTGTGCAACCACCAATGCTCGAAGAACTGCAGCAGAAAATGAAACCGAGAAAATAAGGCAATACCAGCAGAGAGTGTTAGAAATCGAACATGCCTCATTCACACCGTTGGTGTTCAGTGCATCAGGTGGCGCATCGTCAGTCACTGATAAATTTTTCAAACAAATTTGTGGTTTAATCTCAGAGAAAAGGCATGCTGACTATTCCACAACCTGCAATTGGATAAGGTACAAACTTAGATTCTCCTTACTACGAAGCATGATCCTTTGCATTCGTGGTGCTAGACGACACCATGCAGTTTCGAGTCTAGGAGTTAAGCATCATTTAGCTGGAGCCAGCCATTACCTGAAATGACACCAATCATTTTGATTTGAACTAGGTTTATTAAATAATTTTTTTTATTAATCAACGTTTAATAACATAAGCATCAAATAATGAACACATAAGTACAAATGAGTTTCAAAAAAGCGCGTGTTAAAACCAATATTAAGAAGCTTTTTATTAAATTGATAAAAAGGATGTAATATCAGTTTGTTAGTTGTATTATAAAAGTATTCACTAATATAAAACCGAATGATGAATAGAGGGCAGACATTAAATCAGCTTGGGAAAAGGCATGCGAATTTATTAATTTCATAATAAAAGTGAACAAGATTTTTGCTAATTAAATATTGTGATTGTTTTAAAATCTTTGTAATGTTGATTTTGTAAATCTCTACGTTTTGTTTTTTTGTTTATTTGTACTAAAATATTCCTTTATAATACGATTAAAATGTCGGGATTTACTCAAATCGAAATAGATCAAGTATTTTTCATGTATTACGTATAAAAAGTTTTAAAATGAGTCATTCCGCACTTAGAATGAATTACTAAAAGAAATATTACCAAAGGAAATTTTTTGAGCTAAAATTTAGCATTTATCTTTCTTCCATTGTAGAGAAACATGTTGAACATAAAAAAATCTTAAATAGCCTATATTTAATGGCAACTAGGTCAGCAATTTAAAAAATATTGGCCGCAATGTATTCTCTTAAGATAGTCGATTGCTCTCTTTGCTCCGCTCTTAAAATCGTCATCGACACGACCTTCTCCAAAGATGATCACCATGGCAACCTTATAGCACCATTTTTAGTTCTCAGCCGAGATGAGAAAATTTCATTGCATTCGTTTCTTAAGGATCACACATAAACCTCCGCTACTATTCAAATAGTACTATAGTGATTTATCTATAGTCTGGAAGATTCGTTTTTGTAATTTATGTTGTTTGTGATTTATTGACGCTAGTCAGAAAAATTTTCACTTACTTAATTGTGAACATTTATCTGAGTAAAAATTTTTTTATCTTACCTAAAACGTGCGCACAGGAAAAGGCAGTTGTAAAGGAAAACATTAAGAACCCGACGAATCCTTCGACCAATCACTTATCAGTTCATTGAGCAGTTAGAAGAAGAATTACCTCTGGCTTGTTCTGAAAATAAAGATTTAATGCTGCTTGGAGACTAGAACCTGAATTATTTTAACACTAATGATCAGTGCAAAATTGACCTACTTTTAAATACATTTAACTTAATCAGAGTTGGAACCGAGTGCGGAATTCGCAACCGAAACCGAACCGATTTTTAAACCCGTACCCGAAACTGAATGTACTCGAAATTTCCAAAAAAGCACAGCATCTTACCCTAATCCTACCCGAAGTGTCAGACGGCAAAGAGACCTTCAAAATTTGAAACGAATGATAATGTATTGCTCTCCTTTTAGACTTTTAATGCACTGCTTATAATATTAAATTCCACTCTTCGGTTGTTTCCTGATAGGAAAAGAAATCTAATGAATATTTGAAATGTTGTCGAAGGAACAGATTGTCTCACTATTTTTGTTAATACGAACAATGACAATCCTTTCAATGTCAAAAACTGAAAACATGATCCGGTTAAAGAATGGTTTTTTTAATAGAAGTAGATGGCGTTTTCCAGGAACATATGGACTTACCCGAAACCGTACCCGATTTTTCTAGGAATTTGTACCCAAAACCGAACCTAACAGTCAGTTCTCCCAAAGTGGATTCAATTCTGACTTTAATATTGACTAACGAAATGCTGTCACCTAGAATAACATATTTTAGTAGCACATTAATTGACTACATTGTGCTTTTTGAAAAAAATTTTGCGTGTTATAATTTTTATTCATCCGAATGCTCTTTTCTGACCACTACATTAGACCTGACGCATTTTCTAAATGTAACTCCTCTACTAAAAACTGTACTAACTACTGATAATATAAATAATTTTAAACTGGCACTTCATAAAATTGGCTTCCGGTGTATTTTGCAATAAATTCAACTACAACGTTGACAAATTTTTTAGAAATTTTTGAATTTTGCCCCGAAAAAAATGATTACACTGACAAAAAACTTTTTTTCATAGTTGAGTACATTTTTTCGCTGTTTCTGGTCAATTTGCTATTGCTAAAAACTAATTTGATGTGATTTTCACAGTAGAAACAATACTTTAGGAAATATCCTAAAATTAAGTTTATGGCCTAAATAGATGTTTGAATATACAAATCGGTAATTTTATTATAATTGAGATTCCAAAAATCCTCAAATGATTTTTAAGGATCATTAAGAAATTCCCACCTTATAATCCTATTTCAATGCCTGCTTTTATTCATAAGCAGAATTCCAGATCAAAACACTTTACTTGTGCTAATTATAGAAAAAAAGTTTTGATTGAATACCGCTATTCGAACCTGGTACTAATTACCTAAACAGATAAAGAACATTGAAAATCTGAAAGCTTTTAAGAAAAACATTAAAATTTTCCTTAAGCAAAAGTATATTCCGGGTAAAGCATACCTAGGATACAAATTCTACAATATCTTGTTCTTGAAATCCTTACAGTAATTTATCCACACCCTGATAGATATATTGTATATATTGTTTTATTCTATTGTATATTTGTATACTTGATGACGTTATTCAGATAAATTACCAGTTTCTAATTGTTAATATTTATCTGAATAAAGAATATTTTATCTCATCTTATTTAAGCCTCTAAAAAAATCAAAACCAAATCTACATTCACAGGATGACAATATTAATAAACTATTACTACCAATAAAGTTCTAGTGTTTTAAGAATACCCTTTTAATTTGTGTATAAACATGGAAGGAAACATTTTAGTGAATGCTTTTATTAAAATTACCGATTTTTAAACAATTATCAGAATATTGATCTCTTATATCTGATTGCAATGTAAATTTTCGAAGCGTCGTTACAGTAGACGCGGTTTAACAATAAACAGCAGAACTAATTGAAAAGGAACATTAACTGACATGTCAATATTACTTTACTTCTATCAAAGTTTTGGAGTTATAAAATGTATGACTAAAGAAATTGTTTCATTGCATTTGATTTACTCACAAATGTACAAAATATACAAAAAATATATAAACACAGAATTTAAATTCAGTAAAATGACACTAAGGGATAAATGTAATGCAAATCTTGCTGAAGTCGTATGTACAATGATTTAATGTGCAAATTTTATGTAGTTACTAATTTCTAGATCATTAGAAAAATACATTAAATAAATTTGCACAATAATAAATACATAAATATTAACAATAGATAAAATGCTTCATAGGTTGTAATCACTGGGTTTCTTTCGGCTGAGTCTCAATTTTAAGGATGCAATGCCTTTAGCGGGGCCCTTCGTTGTTTTACTAATATTTTCATAAATGGGATATTCCTCTTCTTGAGTGACCGATTTCGTTTCAAGTTCACAATCAGAAACAGCATCTAAAATTTTCAAAACCATTATGTAATGAAGCATGAATTACGCAGTTCCCGTGTTAACCAACCCTATCCCAACCAAATATTTATGAAAGAGAAGGTGGGGGCATATAAATTCCTAAGCAAAATTTTTGTAAGGAAACATCAATACTAGTCTCAATCATGATTGCATAGCAATGAATTCCAACTAATAAAATATAAAAGGTATTAAAAGTGACTGGATATAAAAAACTTTATATATAACTTTGCTAATTTAAATCTTTCATTACTTTTAATTCTTACTTCTTTGTAAAGTTTATATTTGGGTATGAATCAGAAAATTTGACGTTGCAGGAATTCAACCAATGGCAAACAATACACTAATTATATTCTACGAGTATAAACAAGCACGAAATTTAAATGAACATACAAAAAATCGAAATTACGAATGCAGTCGAAACTAGAAGAGAAAAAAACTGAATTTGAAAGGTTAAATGAAAATTGGCATATTGGCGGTTACACTTATTTACTAAATGAAATTTCAAACTAATATACAAATAAACTTCATCCATTCATTACTACTAATTTGTGATAAAATAAATCCTAAAAATTGAAATCTAATTCATTGAGTGTCCAGGGACGTATTGAATTTAATAATGCCTAAACGCAAGAAACAAACTAGTGTAAAACAAAGGTCAACCAATTTCTGAAAACAATTGAATATGTTGATTAAGTACACGAGCCTTACTTTCAGATTAGAACATATTTTTAAAGCAGAAAAGCCACTTTCAAAATATAAAACTAAATGGAGAATGTCAGCATTCATTAAGACATGCCTATTATACACAAAAAATTCTCACAGATATTGTACATTAAATTTTAATAACAATTTCCTTACAAAATATAACAAGTATAAGTGAATATTATATATTCCATACATGTTTCAATTAATCAATCATTGTTCTAAGAAAACTGCAATTAATCATATTTGGCAAAACACACATCAGCTGTTGCAAACAGTTAATGTTAAAATTTGGGTGTGATTATGAATTACAGATGTGATAATGATATTTTAAATAAAAGTAAATTAATATAAGGATTACAAATATTCACTTACCTTGTTCTGTTTGCTCATCGTGCTCTTCTTGATCAGAAACTATGCATAAGGCACCTTCTTCACTCATAAAACCACTTTCACTATCACTGTCTGGAAAAAGAAAATCCGTCCTTGATTTAATCAAAAAAGTATTAAGCGCTTTTTCGTCGTCAGCGTCGATTAAAATTGCACAATTAATTGGAATTGGCTCACTTTTCTAAACACATAAAATAGTTAAAAAAATAATGCTCATAGTCAGATATTTCAAATGGAATTTGTGCATATTAAATGAGTGGAAAAATACGCACTCCTCAAATGCAGCAATCTCATTCATGTAATTTCATTGCTTTTTAGAAAATAGCAATGAATGGACAATATTAAGTTATCTCAAAATACATAAAATTGCATGTCTTAAAGTCATTGCAAATTACAATTTAACAAATTTATATATATATATATATATATATACAGTGGTGTGCAAAAGTCTGAACACACCTGCATTATTATTGATTTTAGTAGCCTAAACTACAATTACTAGCAAAAAATAATATCAGAGAAAACTTTTTGGAGAGGTGTCAGCATATTGTTGAAGTGTTGATTTGCAGATCTAGTGGAAGTAGGCCCAAAACAAATGAACTGCTAACCTTAGGATTGGCAGTTACTATTTGGTGGATCTGGCGATCAGTTTGGAAAGAAGACTTTCTGAATCATCCATTACCTCTCTCAAAACATTAATGCCATTAGATGATTGTCTGGCAATTGTATGTTGTGCACCTCCTCCAAGACTCACATTAACAATTTCTTGATATGAGTAACTGTTATCACTCTCTATATTTGCACAAATAATTAGTAAGAACTCCATATTAAGAATGTAAAGCAAATTGCTCCCACAAATCTCATTACACATGCAAAGCAATAAAAAAATTTAATATATGAACCAACATTAACATGTAACACTGTTTTCACCATGCATATTTGCAGCAGATAAGGCAAAGAGACAATTATGTACAATTATGTAGGTGTATTTAGACTTTTGCACACCACTATATATATATATATATATTTCATAGATAAGCTTTGTATGTTTTTGGAAAACTTGCTCACTTTTGCTCAATGAATTCTTGTTTAATGTAAATAAATAATTATGTATGCATATCTGTTATGTTTTTAAATATTTTTTTCTCGATTTTTTGGATTTTCGAAACTAATAATTCCGAAATTTAAATGTAATACATAGCTTATCCATAATTAAAATACATATTTGGAAGCTTTTTATTTAGCAAGGGGTAGCTGCAAAAACCTTTAAACTTCCATACAGGAAAATTAAAAAATTTTTTTTAGATTTTTTGTGATGCATAGCATATCTATAATTTGAGTTTTCATTCCACTTGGATTTTAATTTACTTATATATACATAATTTAAATGGCTAAAACACAATTTAACCTTGGCTCCATGATATTCAAAATATATTTCTTTCAAACTGTCAGCATCTTCTAAGTCCTCTAATCCAAAAAATAATCGAATCTAAATGGACAGGCCATTGAAAAATATAATACATCGCTACGCAAAATAATAACAAAATGATAGTTAAACTTTGCTTTTTATGTTTGAGAGAATTGTAAGAATTATCACAATATTCGAAAGCACAGATTAGAAATGCTGACATATTATTATTATATGATATCTTATGATAGTTTTTGGTCGAATATAAGCAAAACTTAAATTTACATACTAAGAGATTTTAACCAAAATTTTCGTAAAAATCCACTTGCATAGAGAGCAACGATGGAAATAGAAGAGAATAGGAGGGCGGTTAGAAAACATCTCTGTATTATCCAACTACACTAAGATGAATTTAACCAGTTTTGAGCAATTCTCAGATGCGGCAAATTTGCTGTTAACAACATTATCTGCTGTTAATATTAACAGCAGGCAGTTTTGCTGCTAAAAGCCAATTTAAAAATATCAATTTTCTATTTAAAATGCAGCATAAAAGTGCAGTTTGATTAGCTGTTTAGAGCACACATAATGCTGTTACGGCCCCAGCAATTATACTTATCAATATTTCATCAGTCTGAATGAGCTATAGAATTTGTAAAAGATAAAAAGTGGTAAAATATAATTGGTATTACCTTTATCACATCGCGTCGAATGTGTTTGAATGAGGATGTGATATTAACCAGAAGTGCTTCTTTAATGTCAGAAATCAAGGCACGGGACGAAGATCTAATGTAAGCATTTTTCTGCAACTATAAAGAACATCAATTAACAGCAATCATACTGCGCTTTAATGACTTAGAATGGTTCTTTACTTTCTACTAGAATCAATCTCTAGCAAAATTACATTTTATGCAATGAGGCAAGTGTCATGCACTCAGAAATACAAGCAAATCTAAGAAACAGCCATTGTCCTTAATGAATTACATTATTAATAATAAATTAGATAAAAATTCACTTAATTACTAAACGAATGCAAAAAATAAATGCGAGCAATTAGCAGGACTACAGTGAATGTTGAAATTCGCTTTGTGCAGCAAGTCGGCAATCCAAACTAATGAACAGAGCTGGAAAATTTTATTTTAGGTAATGACCGCCAATTTCGTTTTAGTAACGAACACGCATAGATGAACTAGTAAATAATAAAAACAATTTTGAAATATGTGACATTTGAAGACATTGTTCTTGAAAATTTTATAGCTTTCGTAAAAACATATACATTGGTTTTTCTGGTTTAATCGAAGACTTTTTAACTGATTATGTAAAAGCCTATTAAAATCTAATGTTCAAAATACGACATATGTGCCATATATGCCTACTCAGTGCACAGTATCCGTAAAATTAGTCACAATTAGTTAGTATTTTAAGAAGAATTAAAAAATGGATGCGGTAATTTTAGATCGAATTAGAATTCTTTTACAGTGAATGCAGCACATCTTCCAAAGATAATTCTCAATAACACATTAAAATCAATATAAATATGTCCAGACAGAGTAAATACTAACTACCATGTCTTTTCAGAATGAAACAGATCTCAAGATATATGTGTACCTATAATAAATAGAGTAATCAATATTTGGGTCAATTATTTTTGGGACCTGAAATACACACAATGCCTCTGAGTGTTCATTGACTTAACTTAATCGTACTTTGATTACAAAATAGCAACTACGAGCTAATTCAAGAAAAAATCTTTTCGAGCAATTTAATGTGTATTGTAAAAAATTTTCCAAATAAAAAACGATGTCTATCGGCCAAAGAAGTGACATATTTCATAGTTATGACATACATTTTTAAACAGTAGATTTTAAATTTTGTACAAAATTCTTGATTTCCTTAAAAACGTCACTTAGAAAACTAGAGGAAAGTCAGAACGTTATACCGACGTGTATTAATAGATTTACAAGAATGTTTCCAGCCCTGTTGTTAGTTTTAACTTAAATTCATGCAATTACCTGAAAAGAAGACCAATCTTAACACAAAAAAATGAGAGTTTGCAACATAAATAGCACTTACCAAAGCATAAAATGCGGCACGTCGATAGAGCTGATCTTCCGATCTAAAACACAGATTTTTTATTTAAACCAAAATGGACAGACTAATGATAATGACTAGGGCAAGTCATTATTGACATAAAAACTACACAAAGTATTGTTCCAACTTTTGGAAAAAAATATTAACTTTATGAACTAAATTCCGAATATGTGAATTATACAATAATCGATGTTTTAGTGTACATTGCATTTAAGTATTAAATAGAAAAATATCTTTATAGTGCCATATGAATATTATTTTGATGTTTGTAAATGCATGCTTTCTTATGTTAACTTAATGCAGACATTGCTAATAAGGGGCTCGTGTAGTCTCTTTGAAATGTAGTCAGGAAAAGTGCTAGATGTGTCTGAACCTAAATTAAAATAGTGACTTTTACGGTATTTTACAATTTTTGCCTAGTTCAAGGAAAATATGCCCTACCTTTAGAAAATTGACCATACAGATCAAACACCTTAAAAATTGCCTTTATTGATTTCATACTTTTCTATGGATGATTCATACTGTCCCAAAAACCCTATAAATTCACAACTGACTTTATTGACTGTAACTTACTGTAATAACAATAAATTGTAACAGTAAGATAAGCATACCCAAATGAATTAAGTTGTAGCCATACTTTCTTATCCTCCTTGTAAAGAATTCTTTGTTTTTTGATATCAGTGTTTGAGTTAGTTTCCACTGCACTGTTTGACAGCGGTTGCATAGAAAGCGACTTGATATAAACTAAGTAGAGTAAAAATTTAGTAGACAGACGAAGTGTCTCACCTTTATCCAAACGAGGAGCCATTCCGTTTGATTGAAAAAATCGCAACCTCCTGTCAACTTCATCTAGAGGAAACAATGTTACCTTAAGCAATAACGTACATACAACGACTAAATCACATTATTATGCTTAGCAAATGCGAATTATAAATCAAGTTATCTGAGAAACCACATATTTTGAGATAAGCCAGGTTACTATAAATGGATTGTGCCTTATTCAGAAGCAAAACCAGTCACTACAAAATTGAAAATACACTTTGCAGTAATGCTGTTTACCGCTATCATTCGTTGTCATTTTTAGCTTCATTTTGAGTAACCACAATTACTAAATTTGTATAATCCGGATAAAAAAGCATCTCAGTTCAAAAACCATAAAAATATTTTCAAAAATGTAAAATTGGTTCAACCGAACTGTTTCCAAAATATCGAAATACAAATCAATTATTATTTAAGGCTCTTTGATCCTTTATAGTAAACTGCGATTATTTCAAATAATAACAATTTCCTATTAATTAGTAGCCAGTACCGGCATTAAAATATTTCAGTCATTGCGATAATATTCCAGGAAGGATGAAAGTTTACCAGTTTTTAGAAACCTAGCCATGGTCAAACATAAAAAACATTGTGTTTTCTAAGGTGCTCTAAAACATGCCTTTTTACTTTGCTTAAAATAGTGCAACCCTTCTTAATAGCATAATACCAGTCGACCATTCAGCACACTGATCTTGTTAATAGTTTGACGGCATAACTTATTACTAGTTTCCGTTTGTCAAATATGAATGCCATCTTTGCAAAATCGATACATTTCATAAGGAAGTTGTGTGTGTGTGTGTGTGTGCCCTGTTCCCGACGAAAATTTCTACTTATTTGAGAGAGCTTTTTGAGAATGTTTTGTAGACATTTTTTGGGCAGGAAATTTATAATATTGTGAGTAAAATTCGATCTTAATCTTTGAAAAAGTTTAAAAACTAGAATGGTCACCAGTAATCTACATGGTGCAACTGAATGCTTAAGCAGTGCGTGAAGGAAAAGTAAACATGCTTGTAGTACAGGGTGAGTATAAAGTCCCTTTCTAGTAAAGATTTTTATTTCAAAGCAAACTGTTTAT
>CABFPE010000359.1:771917-787218 GCA_900660155.1 Hofstenia miamia
AATAAACATTAAACTTAAAAAAACACCAAAATGGCACTAAGTGGTTAAGGCTACGTGGCTAAGGTATGCATAATTTCGGTTTTAGAGAGCGGTAAACATAATATAAAAATAAATACAAATCGAGAGAATAAATTTCCTGAAAAAGCAAAGCGGTATGATATAAACTAAAAATGTATAGATTTGCATAAATATATCACTATATAGTGTGTTTTTCTTCCTACCACGTGCTACGAATTTGGTAAGTTGACAATGACAATGACAATGAATTATATTTATATATCAGAAATACATCTAACATATCTCGTATACACAAACAAACGGATTATAGGCTACCAATCACTACTAAAAGGCGCGCAAGAATCTGTCTGGAAATGTCCTTAGGAATTTCTTTGATGAGTGTACATCGGAAGCGGGTAACCTTTCCCTCAGACGGGCAATGGCGTAATCCTCTCTTTGGGGAATCATGTCAACAAGTGAGTGCCTGCTATCGGATGATATCTTACCATAGAGTTTTCTATCGGCATCATCTACCATTTCAGATATGCGAGGAATAATTCCGGCCGTGACAAATTTCTTATGGACTTTATCTAAGAGGCTGAGGTTAGATGAGCCTCCCCAAACGGTAATACCATAATTCAATTGAGAAAGAAACAAAGACTTGTAGAGATTTCTGGCATCGTCCACAGAGATGGACACTGAACGAAGTTTCTTGATCAGATAAAATGTACGAACTAATCTCTTGGTCAGGGATTTAACATGGTCATTGAATGATAGCCCCTTGTCAATAGTAATTCCAAGCAGAATAAGTCTGTCCACGCGTTTGATGTCATTTAGAGATGAGGGAAATTGGTATCCTGCTCGAAGCGGAATAATAAGTTCTTGAGACTTACTTTCATTCAATAGAAAATTGTTCTCACTGCACCATTCGGATATTGCATCCAACCCAGCTTCCGCCGAATCTTTGCAGTTTCTACCAGGGAAACATCCGGATATATCGTCAGCAAACTTAACTAACATCCCAAGGCTGGTGTCAATTTGAAGATCATCATACACAATGTTAAAAATTATAGGCCCGAGAATTGTTCCCTGGGGTACCCCGAGTGTTACTTCAGCTAGCTCAGATGTTTCACCATTGACGGTAACATATTGGTCTCGGTCAGAAAGGAAGGAATTGATCAGATGGACTATATTTGGCGGAATAGATGGGAAGTGCGACAGTTTCCGTATAATCATCGTTAAAGTTCTTGTTCTTGTATTGTAGTAAGATATATTGACCTCCTTATGCTTTCGAATTTGAACGATGTATAGATGTAGTAAATTCATAGCGCTAGTTTTATTAAAAATGATAGCACAAATCTTATTTTTTGTCAGGCACGATTTAAGACTAAAATGTACATTTTAAACTTGATTAAAATAGCATCTTGATTCAATTTATCATCTTTAAACTGTAAAACCTAAGGTTATATTTGTATTTGTTGTATTCTTTTTTTCTTTCAGTTGTTTTGCTATATATTTCTTTTTATTGTGTATACAGTTTTTGGAAATAAAGAAATAAATTGATTTCGAAATCTGAAATACAAGATATCGTTCCAATTATGTCAACAGTAATAACTTTTCTAACAACCAGACCTGCTAAGCCTCTTTGCCATTGATCACTTGGTTGTTCTTGTGAACATTTCTACTTTTCTATGCTCAGAGTGTACAGGACCCCTGAAATTTTTACTTTTAATATTGATATTCCACAACATGGGTTTAGTTAATTGAAAACAATACAGAAAGCGTCTCATTTTGGGCTTATTACAAATTACACATTATCTTAAACGTTTAAGACATGGTAATACACTGATTTTCTTCAATAAAGTCTGTTGCAGTCAATTTAGTCGATTTGATTTCAATGAAATCGCCGTTACATTCTAGAAAGCTTGTTGCATTAAAAAACTGTTGCATTCAAAAAGGTCTTTGGATATAAACTAGCTAAGATTCATCGAAAGGTTTAATAACATATGTATTTGCAATGGAATTGCGAATTGAACAAGTGCAGTTAAGGAGAACCTGTTTCACAAGAATGTAATAGGTTTTAAGTATTACCTTTTAGAAAATTAAGTGAAGTTTTCATTAAGTAATAAACTTTAAATATATTGTATAGTGAAACTTTTTAATTAATATTTGCTCCTCCAGTCTTCCACTATATATTTTGTTGCCAGAAATGAATTTCTTTAAAAAAATTTTTGAATTTTTACACATTTTTCATGGATCAAAAGAGATGTCTAACTAGTTTATATACAAAGACTTTTGATTGAAATCAAATCGACTTAAATTAATACAACAAAGATTATTGACTGCAACAGAACTTTATTGATTTTATTAATTGTGTATTGTACATCTGTCAGAAAGAAGCACAAACTGCGGTGCAGTAATCGGCCCTATACTGTTTAACAGCTTATATTTAAAAATTAAGCGAAGACACACAACGAACACCAAGTTTCCTGGTGCCATAAAACTATCTGTATTTGTCAAAACGTGTGCGAGTTTTTCATTTAATAATTGACGACATGTTGTAATTGTACAATGCACTTATTTTCGAATTAACTTTGTTATAGTAACGGGTTTTATAAATAACACTGAAATTCGTTTATTAGTTTCTTCCAAACTATTTGGCTAGGAAAATTCTCAATTTAAACAGACCACCATGTTCCTAATATAGTGTAATTTGCTTTTCAATAAAAGTTTGTGTTGCATTTTAAAAAACCATATTTCACAATTTTCTTTGCAAAAATATATAAACTAATGAAAATACTTTTGAAATGTATGTTCTGTCTTTTCTTTGAGAAATCCTTGAAAAACCAAGCAATGATGCGGCGTCTCTCTCTCTCTTTCTTTAGTCTCCATCTTTTTTACTCAACAATTGAAGTTATTTTTAATTGTATTATCTATACATTATGCATAATTCAATATTTTCAAACAAGCTTATTGGTGTTTATCGCGTAATACTTAATATGCAGTATTGATAGTTTCTTTATTACTTTAGTTGACGAAAATTTTGTTCAATAAATATGGCATGTGAGCGATTAATTATATTAACGGAGGATATAGTGAATGTCTATTTTTTAACGTTTTGATTCGGTGTTTTTTGCTTCGTAAACAATCATTCTTAATACATCGTTAAAATATGGACTAAACACTATTTCTTGAAGTATTTCAAGAATAAAATCAACATAAAAGTAATATTTGTACAAATCTACATGCGCACTATTTCCTGTTGTAAAACAAAGATGTGTATATTTTAACTCAAAATTTCCCAAACAGCAAAATAGCAAAATAATTTTTTATATCTATTTATATTGGTTTTCAAATATGCAAATTGAGAGATTTGTTTTTATATATTCATCCGTATGCTGTCGCATTCGGCTGTCAGATAATGTTAAATTTCGAATTAAGTAACTTTATTAGTATTAACATTTCTACTTACCAATAACACCATCATTTTGCGGGGCTTTCAATTTCATCTGAGTACATTTTATTTTTTCTATTAAATTTTTTCATTAATGATTCTTATGTTAGTCGAGTGACCAACTCATTATGCAAATTTCCATTTCAGATGTCTAGTGCAAGTGAAGTCCGACACGAATATTCTCTCAGGAAACGAGTCAGAAAGAATAAAGCCTTCGAAGATGCCAACGATTTCAATTTTCGAAGTCCAATGCGCTCAGTTAATAACAAGCCTTCAAAATATTCAAAGTTTGAATTGTTAATGAGTTAATTTATTACTTTTGTTATATAGATCACGTCATCGCCGCTGCCCACAGCAAAAACTTGATATTAACGATAATTCCGAATTTCCATCTTTAATATCGCATGGAACAAAAGTTGAATCACAAGAGCCTATGATCGATGAGACCACAAACAACGGTTTGTCATAAATTAAGACTAGTAGCTTCTTAATTGATATTTAGCTAATACCCTCAATGATTCCGATGACTCATTTGATGATTCCACATTAAATTTTAGTAGTACATCTTGGGCGGATATGATGGACGAAGTTGATGAAGCGAAATCTAAACGAAGGCGAAGAAAACTTAGTTTAGCGTCTTCTGCAACTAGTGACGAGCGATTGAGTAATATCGGGTAAAATTTTGATATGCAAGGATATTTATCAGAACTTTAAAATCGTTTTCACAAACAAAGTTATTGAATTTGAATTCTATTATAAATGCACATTGAAAGTTTTTTTTAGTATTTGACATTGTTTATGCATAGTAATTTACAAATATGAAATATTTGAAAAATATCAATAATAGAAACTTGATGTTTCAGAAAGTTATTAGTTGTCTGTTTCCTTAAACTTGAATATTGCAAATATTCTTTATGTCTGAAAATTGGTGTGTCGGCATATGATTATAGTCAAGGGCTTACACAATTCTTTGTATTATCTCAATTTTGAGTTGTCAAACAGTCCTGAAACCTTGTGTGCAATGCCCCCTAAATAATGATTAGTTACGTTTCATATAATCATTTTTTCTTAAAGGCTTAAAATGAAACAGCTACAGTAAATGATGTTTTCATTTGAATGTCACTTACAAAATGCTAATAAACAGAATATTTGCTGTTAATGTATAGGATCACTTTTTCTGAATATTTTTTTAATGACTGTATTTAGTCGCTGAAACAGATACTACAAAAAATTATAATATGTCAAGTTTTACGCCAGTGAGGACAGTCACAGGAAGTAAAGTAGGAGCAGATGGAAAAGTAGGTGAAGTTGGAGTAGGGCTCAGCAAGGAGGAAGGACATCAAAAAAATTTTGAAGCACGGCGGCGGGGAAAAGAAATCAATGGCTGTAGGAGGGTTGAGAGTTAAGATATAATTAGCAGCAATACAAGCATGATTGAAAAACGAGTGGAGGGTGCGATGTTTCTTGGGACGACGAATGGAGAAACTGACAACATCATTAGAGCGAGTGGAGCGGGAATTAGAGAACTTCATAAAATCAAAAGGATCAAGACCCAATTTGCGAGTGAACAAGCGGTTAAACAGGTGGAGATCACAGGCATGGAAGTAGAGTGACAGCGGGAGATTGGAGAATTTGAGAAGAGCGTCTTTGAATGGTAAGGAAGAGATCCTTTTGAAGGCGCGTTTCTGGAAATGTTCCATAAAGTGGAACAAGGAATGAGAAGGTCACCAACAGGGAGAAGCATAGAGAAGAATGGCACGAGGAATGGACTTGAAAAAAGAGAGTTTCACAGCAGCCGTGGAATTAAAGGGAACATTGCGGAAGAGGGCAAAGAGTGAGGAATTAGCTTTGCGGAGACGTAAGGACACATGACCAGACCAATTTAAGTTATCAGCAAGTTGAACTCCAAGTTGAGTATGATGAGGGGAAAAGTTCACAGGAAGATCAGATGTAATATTAGAGGCAAAAGAACTACCAAATTTGAAAATCGCAGTGTCATCAACGTACAGTAGTCAGGATGAGTTGAGGACAGATTGGGGGAGGTCGTTGATAGCAATGAGGAAGAAGAGAACAGCAAAAATAGAACTTTGAGGAGCACCACTAGAGACAAGACCAGAAGAAATAGACGAGTTGATTTTGACACACTTACAACGATTGGACAGGTAAGATGGAAGAGTTCGATGAAATCAGTATCAAAGCCAAATAAACTAAATTTGTCAAGAAGGATAGAATGAGGGAGCCGATCAAAAGCTTTAGAAATGTCAAGAAAGATAATGCAACCAGGATCATTGAGATCAGAGTGGAAATAGCGGTTTTCAATCAAAGTGGGCAAGTTAGTGATGGTAGAACGATCCGGAAGGTTACCATGCTGAGAAGCGGCGATGAGGTAACGAATTTTAGGAAACACATAATGAAAGACAAGACGCTCGAAGATGATTGACAGCCGAGAAAGAATAGCTATTGTACGATAAGAAGTGACTTGAGAGGAGGGAAGCTGATTGGATTTTACCAGTGGAGAGATCCAAGATGTTTTCCAGCAAGGAGGAAAATGCTTAGAGGAGTAAATGTAGGAGAAGAGATGCTTTAAATGGATGGAAAGATTTTTGAGGAGGTTTCGTGAATTACAAAGAATGGGACGCCATCAGGACAGCAAGTACTAGGCAACTTGCAGGACTTAAGCATGAGGGAAATATCATGGGCGTTGAAGACAATGTCACATAGGCATAGGCACATCAGCGGGGAGGTGGCAGATGGACTAGGGCAGAGGGAGACAGAATCAGAGAAATTCGAAACGAAATAGGTATTGAAGAAATCAGACAGAGGAGCGGGAAATAGGAGAAAATACATGTTGTTCAAGAGAGTAGGAAACAGAAAGTTCCAGAACAGCGGATTTATAAGCGTCATTAGTCAAGTGCATTCCAGCAAACATTAAGAAGGTTGAAGTCAGCACAGATGAGGAGATGAGGAAGAGTGAGAAATCCATGTTGACGAGAGAGAGTGATAGACTGATCATGAAAGTACTCAAACATGGATGAAAAATCAACAAAGGGACTTCGAAAAGGACTGTTGGAAGGAGGGTTGTAACCACAGAGAACAAATGTGATCACTAAGAACAACAGCGCAGCCACAAAAGAAATCAAAGAAAAGAAACTCAAAGGAGAGGGGGTGGATGTCAAGGTTAGGGCGACACCAGGCAATGAGAACATCACCATGACTACCATTAGAGCGATCCATACAGGAGAGAACTTTAAGCGCGGAGTTAGGAAAAGCAACACTGTCAGCAACAGAAGGATCAAGCCATGTTTTAGTAATGAAAATGAAGTCAACAGGAGACGAAGTTGTAAACCCCGAGACGACGGTTTAATTAGACAAGACTGCGAGCATTGGTGAGCACAAAAGAGAAACCAGATTTATGATGAGGAGTAAGTTCCAAGCTAGGAGGTGCAGGTAGTCAATCACGATGAGAAGCATCGCGACGGCGGGGACGACGAAGACCAAAAGATTTGCGCTCAGCATCGGAGAGACGGCAGTATCGTATCAGGAGGCCATCTGACCACACTTCAGGATCCATGAGAGCATGATGAGACTATTGATTACAGACAATATGAAAGGAGCCGAGTGGAGAATTCGTATGTGGTGGAATGAGAACGTTATCAAATTGGGGTGAGGAGCAACGGAGGTGATCACCAACATCAGTAGCAGAAACAGAATTAGCAAAACGGTCGATATAGATGTGAGCTTTAGGAGGAAGTTGAGGAAGAGAACTAATCGGAACAGCAGGCAGCTGACAGGAAGAACTAGTACCAAGGATGTGAGGAGGGCGATTATTTCGTTGAGTAGGCGGTGGAAGCACAGGAGAGGGAACAGCAGCAGGAACAAAACTTGCGGCAGGATGATTGTGGCAATTAGGAATAATGCATGAGGCAGAATCACTGTAGGGGGTCATTTGAGTTTGAATGGACGAGACATCAGAGATTAATTTAGTAATAGGCAACATTGAAAGGGCTGACGTTGGAAGACTGATGTGAACGGGACAGGGAGGTGACAGCTTGGCGAAGCTAAGAGATATTGCTCTTTTGAATAGTTACCGAATAAAGAAATTATAGACAATTCAAAAGATAATTAGGCATTCCAAAAAGATTGTCTTGAACAAATTCTCTTAAAGTGTGAAAATATGTGTTTCATTTTCAAATATTCCTTCAATTCTCAATTAGTAATATATAAAAACATGTTAGAATACGAATTATATTGATTTTCTATTGATTTCTTTTTAAATTCAGTTTAATCAATTTTTTTCGAAAACAATATTGATTTGAATGGATATCAGACATAGTATCAACGGAAGCCCTGTCTAAACAAGGCTGCAAATATTCTTTGTACATGTCACTTGGAGCTTTTTTATTGGTTTTGTTGTTTAGATCTTATTCAGATGAATTTGAAACCGATCCTGCCGTTCTTGAAAGACGAGAAAAGCAAATCTCGTATGGGAAAAATTGTGAAGATTACAAAAAATATTTGGAAGCTGTTGAAAAAAATAACCGAAAGCCAAGGCATCCTCAAACTCCGCAAAAGCATCTTAAGATGAGTCGAAGAGGATTTGATTCGTACATTCGAAATTGGCGCAAAGCGATACATTTTTGGTCAGAAACCTCTTCTCCAAAGTAAGTATTTTATAACTTTATTAATTGTTTGCAAAAGAAATAGGGTATGTTCTAGGTTTTTGCATATTCATCGTATATGCAATGGGGTGATAAATTTTTTAGTTATGCCATTTACATTTTATTCAATTATGAAATAGTTGCGGTTCGTTTCCAATTTTTAGAGATCTCTCGGAAAATAATATTCGATTGGTACGTCATTTTCTAATGCTTGCATCAATTTTGTAGAACGCTATCGAAAATGTTCTGATGTCTATGTACACTGAACACTTAGCAAGGCTTAAAGTGAAGTTTTGCAATACTATATTAAGACAAAAATTCGTAATATTATTTAATGATGTTCGACATTCTGTTGATTTCCATCGCATATCATTTCTGTCACTGTGAAGGGTTTTAATTAAGAGTAACAAAAGTTTATTTCGAACCACACTTGTTATGTTTAAAACACTTAATACATATCAGGTTTAAAACAACAGAAAGCCATTGTTTTTATCTGTTTTTCCCCACCCTTGTTAATTTACAGATTTACATGTGTGTAGTATGTGTATTGCGTAATTAATCGCTTTGTTACGCTGGTGTTAACTTCTAAGGAAACAGAGAAGACATTGGAATATATTAAAACTGTTAGTTCTGAATCAATACCTCATGTAATGTTATTTCTTGTACAAGAACCACATTTTACAAAGGTTCTTTTTGAGTCTGGAATCTTGCGAACTTCTCCTGTGTCTTGGTGAAAAACAGACATCCGCTTCGGATTTCCGAAGATTTTGTAAATTTTGGTTCGTGAACCAACCAGTTTGTGACTTTGGAATTTACTTATGGAAGCTTTCAGGATCAACTGGAAATAGAAAATCCCGGCAAAATTTCCTTCCTGTATAGAGAACAGAAAAGTTATCGTTTCTTGTTAAAATTTTACTGTTCCTTGACTGTTAAATTTATTGTTTTTTATTTTGTTGTTTAATTTACGAATTACACTAGAATTATGTTTTTCACCAAATATAAAGGATTAAGGAAAAATACAACCAAAACCAAAAAACAGCATTTTTCAAAACAAACAATTTAAAAACACTTTTGGGAAAAACTGATTAATATAGCAACTCTGCTACGAACACAAAATTTCATAATCATTTTTCGAAAATCGCAAATGAACGTTTTCAAACAAACAAAACTTGTTCTACAAACTCATCGGCCTACGTGTTCTTTGTACACTAGGTACGAGTTTATTACGGCTAAGAACCCCAAAATAATTTTATAGTGATTGTTGATTGCGTTCGATCATATTCGAAGTTTCGTGTCTGTAAACTTTGCACATCCTAAGCAAAATCAGAAATTTTTTATTACCCAAAACCGAACGCGATTTGGTATTGCTTTGTGTGAAATCGAGGTGAAATTTTCCAGTTATATTTTGAATTTTTGTGGTGGTTTGAATTGATGATTGTTTTGTCTTTTTTGTTTGGTTTAAAGATTTTCACGACCATTTCTAAGCTCTTCTTATATAAAAAGATTCAATGTAGCAAGCAATTGCTTTTTCTTCGTTGAAAACTAAAACATCCTGTAGTAGCTTAGATATCAATGTAATAGATTAATTACTTTAAAATTCTTTATATATATATATATCTATATATTAGGGTGGCCCTTGTATAAAGTGAACATTTAAAATTTTAATTTTTGCATGTCTGACCCTCTCAAAAGGTTCTATTTCATTAGAAACTCTTTTACTCAAATTTCTGATAATCTGTTATATTTTTTTCAGGTGGCGCAATGCTGTGAAAGCTGGCCTAATAAAGTGACATAGGACATAATGTATCAATACCATAGTCACAAAAACAGAATAGCTATTTTTTATTTTTCTGGCTTTTTTCTGGAATCGTTAAAGCATACTGCAAGTTATTTTTCATTATTGAGCAATGCATTTGCTTCATTTGCTGTATCAAACACATTATTTGTTAGCAGCTGCTAGTGACTGTATAACTTTTTGAACGGTTTTGAAGTTTTAACTTTTATTCCAGTCTTCTCGATTTGTTTCAAGAATTAATCCTTAATATTAACCTTGCTAAAACAGTTTTCTTGTAATCTGTTCACCTCCTCGAACTTAAGGTTAAACTGAGATCAAAATAGTCAAATTTAGGATCTGTATTTGGATTTCAGCATCCATCATGCTTGATGCATGAGGTAGGGCAAGTGTTCTAAATTTTTTGCCATGATATGATTCACCCAAAAACCCACCTTCTGATAATGATTTCGCTGGTGTTCTGCTGTTTACCATGTTGAAATGAGCAATTTAAAGGAGAAATTGAACCTTTTCTAAGACACAGTTTCCATTTATTACTTCTCTTTAAGTCAATTACAAGAACATATTCTCAATCTTCCTGGTGATATCCTTGCTAGGATTAGTCGGAATTTCAGCAATTGACCAAAATATTTCTATTTACCAAATTACAGAAATTGGTGCTATTTGAAATTTTTCTTTTCAAAACTTTATAATGTTATATGTAGAGACAAAGTGCTTGCCTATCAGGGGGAATTTTTACCTCTTTAATGCATTCTGATGGAGTAATTAGGAAGTAATTTAAATGAAAATTCATAATTTCGAATATTCCGTTCAGCTAAAAATGTGACAAATATATGAATGCACCTACATAAAAACATTTAAGTAAAAATTAGATCCATTGAATTAATCCACATTTTTCAAAAAATTTAATAAAAATGAATATATGGATGCAAAATTTCTGAATTATCAGAGGTTGCAGTTATTCTTTATGTAGGCATTTATATAATTGTCTCCAATTACAATTCACTATCATTTGTATGCTAAGTGCTAATGAGATGCCTAAAGGTACTTACGTTACGTCGCAATTATCTGCTTAACAAAAATAGGACATTTCCTGGTAAAGTTTACACTCAATTTTTTCGTGAAATGGTTCAGAGGCAAAACTTTCTGAAAGTTATAAATAAGGGCCACGCTAAAATATATATATATATATATGTGTGTGTGTATGTGTCAATAGCTTCCAAATTTTTTCATCAATTTCATATTAAGTGGTGTAATTTTTTTCATAAAAATTAATAATATACGCGTAATTTTAGAACCGTGAATTTTTACAATAAAGCTTATTTAGAGAATCACAGAATATGGTAGAAAGTTTTTTGGTAGAAATGAGTTCTAACACTCCTAAGAAACCCACTTCACCTCGTATTTTTTCTGCATTAAGAAAGTCACCTATTAAAACTCCTGGTAAGGAAAATAAAATTGATTTCAGGCAGACACCCAATTCCTCAATCAAATCACCAGCTTGGCGATCTCCACTTCCAGTTTTGGATGAGGACACACTTTTTAGTTTAGATAATCAATGATAAAATGTTGGTGCTAGTGTAAATATGTGTTTGTTTTTGTAAATTTTTATATTTATAACTTTTTTATCATTAATAGATATTTTTGAGATATCGTTCATCAGTTTTGTATGTTTATATATTTTTGTATAGTTTCTTCTACTGTTTTTGGAGGTAATCATAAATATAACTCCATTTTTGTTTCATGACTAATGCTACCGTGTTAATGATAGAGTACACTCACAACTTTTAATCCCATTCAAACTTAAATTTTGCATTATTAAAACTGATAAAATGACCAGTCATACTTTATTCAATATTTCAGAGGTAGCAAAATGCGTGTAACTTATTTGTACGTCATCTTTTGAATTTCCAAATTGCACATTCCACATGTATACATGCATTTTGGGATTTACAAGTTTTTTGAAAAAATTTACAAAGCCCAAGTATAAGTGTTAATATTTTTATATACATGTAAAGCAATTTCAGTAATTCGTTGTTTTGATATGTAATTGCTATCTTGTTTCCTACTATTGAAAGGCTGGATCAACTAGTGGTTTGTACACTTTTCTACAAATTTTATCTTATGAAGCATTATATAAGATAAGATAAGATGTTCTTTATTCAGATATTTTCAATTACAAGACTGGTTATTATCTGAATAGCGTCAGAATGATAGTAAATAACTAATCTTTACAAAAAATAACAAGACTAAAAATCTTTTTGTTCAGTCTATGTGCGTTATTGTAGAATTTGAATCCTAGCCATGATTTACTGAAAATGAATTTTTCTTTCAATTTTCCTTTAAAGTTAATTGCACTATTAATAATCTTAATTTCATTTGGTAATCGATTCCAATTGTGAGTTGCAACATTAATAAAAGACTGTTGCTCGATTTTTTTCTAATTTTAATGCTAGTATAATGATTAGTTCTTATATTGCGCTTATGACAAAAGTTTGGAAATGATATTGAATTATAAGGAGGTAATTGATTTATTTTAAAAAACTTAATCAACATATTAAAAATAAAAAGTTGATTTGGAAACAGCATGGATAACAAAATGTAATTTCTTGTTTTGGAGTTTTTCTGACAAGCATTCAATACCCACTCTAATTGTATTGTAAGTTATTTACTAATGATTCATTTATATTTGAAAAACGTGTATTTGCATAATTAAGATTACTCATGACTAAAGCATGAAGTAATTGAATCATATTGGCAGAGGGTAATGTTCAGTTACGTGTAATATTGTTTTGATATTGATTGCCATGTGCTTTAAAATCTAAAGGATACTTTAGGGGAGATTGAAGAATTATTTAAAGTAAGTGAAAAAATTGATAGTAATACACTTTTTCCATGAGGATTCAGGATGCAAAAGTCAGCTTTTTCACAGTTGTGGTTTAATTTGTGCATGTTAAAATAGTAGTAAAATATTGACGGGGTGTTTGCAACGCCATCTAGCGGTAATCATGAACTCATGACATTTATGGGATGAATCATTTTTATGACATTTATGAGGAGTCTGATTTCTACAATGATTCATGTACTTGTTACTTACATAATGGCGACAATTGAGTTACAATAATTCATAATCGCATGTTTTGCTATAGTGACTGATTTATATGATAGTGCCTAATTTGTGGCTAATTTCATTACATGTATTTGTTAATATACCTGGCTATACCGCATGTTATTAAGTTTACATGTTTTATTACACATACATACTATTGATTAATTTCCCATGTATTTCGACTGCTTACAGTGTCTATGTACAATATTTAACAAGGTTGAATAAAAAGATTCAAGAACTTAATTTTCTTATCCACCAAAATGCGAAAATTCTAGGGTATACCGTTTTTCACAACTTTCAATCTTTTCATTTAGGAAATAACATCAANCTCAAAAGTATTGCTGGCAACCAAGATATTGTCTATGTATGCTGAGATGCCTGGTTCAAGAAGGTTAGCATCATCTTTGAGCACCTTGGTTACATAGCGTTGGAAGGTAGCTGGCACATTACATAAACCAAAAGCCATATACTTCCACTCATACAGACCATAAGGGGTGATGAAGGCTGTCTTAGGGATGTTGGAAGGGTGCATCAGTACTTGCCAGTATGCTTTACACAAGTCGAGGCAGGAGAAGAATTTATATTTGCTGGCGTCGTATAAGAGGTCTTTGATCCTCAGTAAGGGATACGCATCCTTAATTGTTATATCATTAAGCTTTCTGAAGTCAATGCACAGCCAATACTTTTCGCCTTGTTGAATGAACACAGTAGGAGCAGCATAAGGGCTGTTGCTTCCCTGGATGATGCCACTTTCGATTAAATCACTGAGGATCTTTTCATACTCTGGTTTTAAATTTTCTGGAATGTGGCACACTGGTAGTCTGATCAGCCTATCATTCTTCAATTCAATAGCATGTTCCTCACCTACTGCCTGGCCAATGCTAATTGTCTTGTAATTAAACACTTCATGTTTACTATGAAGTAAAGAGACTAACGAGTTTCTTTCTCTCTGGTTAAGATGAGGATGGGAGCTATTGGTAACTGTTGGTACCTTAATTGGACTTACGGGCTCTTGCAGATCATGAACTGAGGTACATATTGGTAGGCAGGTGACAGGGATGTTTTCAAATTTGACTGGCACTCCTACTAACTGCAATTGAGAAACTCCAATCTTGACAGGATAATTTGCTCCATTTAGAACAGTAACATGTGTTTTTCTGTTTGTCACTCTACACAAGTCTGGCAAAAAAGAGATTCCAAGCACATACTTGCCTCTCTGTCCCAAAATCATCACGTCCCCATTAATACCATCTTTGGAGGATATGGCAACTTGAGTCCAGTGTTTGGATTCAATTGATATGGGTTCTTCCAAATTAAAGATGACTTCTCTCTCAGGAATAGTAACCAGTTGAGTAGCTCCCTGGTCTTTAATAGTGATTGTATTATTTTTAAAATCAATTACACATGAGTTTCTTTCCAGGAAATCATTTCCCAGGATGAGATCATATGGGAGGTGATGATTTGACGTGTTGATTACTAAAAGATCCACTTCAAATGGCTCAGCATGGATTTTTATTGAAGTGTCTTGCAACTTCCCTTTGAGAGAAAGAGGGTTTCCTGAAGCATTGATAAGTTTCACACTGGAGGGATCCAAAGAGTCTCGATTTAAACATAACTCCCTACAGATTATAGAAGCTATTATAGAAGCTGCAGCTCCAGTATCCACAGTGGCATTAAAGATATTGCCATTCATCTCGACAGGTATTAGATTTTTTCTTATCAACTGGGTGATTACTAAAATGTTTTGTGCACATTTTAAAGGAGGTGGCACTCCAATTAATTTAAATCTTGAGATGTTGTTGGTTGATTGGGTCCCAAGTTGACAAGGTTGTCAACACACAGAGACTCAGTAGTTGGCTCCTCAATAATGAAGCCTTCTCCATCAGTGATGATCTGCACCTTCGCCTTGCACTGGGATTTAAGATGTCCTTTTTCCCCACAAGTGAAACATCTTACAGAGGATAAATCAAATGCTTTCTTGGCAGTTGCAGGCTTCCTTGTTTCGAATTTCTCCTGGTAGGGAAACTTAACTAGAAACTTAATTGACTCTGCAGAAGGTTTGAATAGCATTCACAGCACAGCCACAATTCTGAGAAACAGAATAACATAGAACTTATAACTTATAGATATAACATTGGTAATTCATCCAAGTAACAGAACTACTTTAGTTAAGATCCAAGATGACCAATTCTTATGGCTTCCAGCCAAAGCAGAGCATCCAGAAGTAAAGTGCTTAAGCTATTGACTGGTGCTACCCTATTTGTCTCACTTGCTTAATTTCTATCTCACTT
>CABFPE010000359.1:793084-803704 GCA_900660155.1 Hofstenia miamia
ATAGCAGAACCACTTTGTTACATTATAAATGCATCCATTAAACATTCGATTTTTCCTGACCAACTAAAACTGGTAAAAAATATTACTCCATTATTTATAAAAGATTATCCAAAAGATTTTTTGAACTATAGACCTATTTCTGTTACATCACCAATTAGTAAGATTTTTGAATGACTTCATTTTAATCAAATTAGCAAACATTTATATAAACAGAAAACTGTATTTCCAAAATCAATATGGTTTTCATAAGTATATATCTACTAATGATGGTTTGTTAACTGCTACAGAACATTGGAGAAATAGTATCAATTTAGATGAGTTTTCAGCATTTGCATGTTTAGATTTATCAAAGGCGTTTGACTCTATAAACCACGAAATTTTATTTAAAAAAATATAAATTATGGGCTTCACAAAAAAAGTGCAGACTTAATAGATAGTTATCTTCATAATCATAGACAAAGAGTTAAGCTAAATCGAATTTTATCTGACTGGATTTTTATTAAAAATGATGTTCCACAAGGAAAAATTTTAGGACTAGTACTATTCAACATGTATGTAAATGATTTGAGCAATCAGACTACAAGTAATGTCATACAATATGCTGACAATACTATGCTATTTAGTTCAAATAAGTCTCCTGCATTGCCATAAAAGTTCTTGAAGAGAATTGCATTTGTCTTACACAATATTTTGCATCATTAAGGCTGAGAATNCGAGAGTGGTTGGACAACCAGTTTCCCAACAGGTGGATTGGTTGCTGAGGCCTCATCAATTGGCCTGCATGGTCTCCGGACTTGACTGTACCAGACTTTTTTCTGTGGGGCTTCCTAAAGAACAAAGTTTATGGCAGAAACCCATGCACTATCAACGATCTACTATTACCAAAGAAATTTGTGCCATACCATTAGATTTGGTGAACAAGATGTGCCAATCTGTTCTTGGACTAGGTTAACAAATGTATTGCACGTGATGCTCATCATTTTGAACATTTGCTATGAATGCTTTCTTCTTCTATGATTCATTGTTTTGGACATTATAACCTCAGTAAGTTGTTTTAGACTCGCTACACTGCATATTCTATGATGAATGATCCGTTTTTTATTCCTACCCTTCTGAATAAAGTTAGATATCTCGTAAAATGAAGTGTCTGGTTACTTTTGTTACACCCTGTATATTAAATCTTTAAAGAATAAATCTAATGGCCCCTTTATGATTCCTTCTTGGTATCTAAAAATTGCTCCAGATATAATAGCAGAACCACTTTGTTACATTATAAATGCATCCATTAAACATTCGATTTTTCCTGACCAACTAAAACTGGTAAAAAATATTACTCCATTATTTAAAAAAGATGACCCAAAAGATTTTTTGAACTATAGACCTATTTCTGTTACATCACCAATTAGTAAGATTTTTGAATGACTTCATTTTAATCAAATTAGCAAACATTTATATAAACAGAAAACTGTATTTCCAAAATCAATATGGTTTTCATAAGTATATATCTACTAATGATGGTTTGTTAACTGCTACAGAACATTGGAGAAATAGTATCAATTTAGATGAGTTTTCAGCATTTGCATGTTTAGATTTATCAAAGGCGTTTGACTCTATAAACCACGAAATTTTATTTAAAAAAATATAAATTATGGGCTTCACAAAAAAAGTGCAGACTTAATAGATAGTTATCTTCATAATCATAGACAAAGAGTTAAGCTAAATCGAATTTTATCTGACTGGATTTTTATTAAAAATGATGTTCCACAAGGAAAAATTTTAGGACTAGTACTATTCAACATGTATGTAAATGATTTGAGCAATCAGACTACAAGTAATGTCATACAATATGCTGACAATACTATGCTATTTAGTTCAAATAAGTCTCCTGCATTGCCATAAAAGTTCTTGAAGAGAATTGCATTTGTCTTACACAATATTTTGCATCATTAAGGCTGAGAATAAACCCATTTAAAACACAATTTTGTATAATTAGTCCTAAATCTAATGATAACAACACAAGCACTTCTCAATATATATTAAAATTTAATTATATGTATATAGAATATCTAGGTATAATTTTTGATTCTCAACTTAACTTTACAAAGCAAATAAATAATGTTATAAAGAAAATTGCTATTTCAATTAAGGCTTTCAGCAATATATCTCAACAACTTCCAACCAAAGCAAAGATTCAATTAATTCACACATTAATACTAAGTCACTTTAATTATGGAAACATACTATATACTGACATAAATCAACAACTATTGAATAAAATCCATGTAAAAATAAATTGGGCTATAAAAATAGCAGTTAATCATTTACATAACAAGAATGCATAATAAAAAATAAACAAAAACTTTTCTAAATCCACAGTGTATAATTTATAAAAATGTGTTAACTACTTTCTTTAAAATATTTAATAATATTGTTCTCTATAACAAATCTAATGTTTTATCCTCCAAAATATCAATTAGATATAATTATAGAACACTAAAAATTAAACCTCTTAAATATAACAAGAAAATAATGAAAAATTCATTTCTCAATACATCAATAAATATATGGAATAATATACCCAATTCTATAAAACAAATCAATAAAATTCAATACAAAATAAATAAACACTTCCATAGTTATATAAAGGGAAGACTTGAATACAAATGGTAAGGTTCTAAATTTTATAATACTGACTATTCAATTGACCACATATAAGTTTTCCATAGTCCAGGCAATTAGTTATAATTGCCTTTGTAAATATTCATTTGTGAGTGTATATTTGTTTTTGTATTTGTGTAGTTTTTTTGATGCTATTTAAAATTGTAAACAGTATTTTATATTGTACAAATCAACTCTAAATATAGACATTTCTTTGTCTTCTTTAATAATAGTTCTGTACAACATGACAACATAGATAATATTTTGCAGTGTTTAAACAATTCACAGTGTACCTTTGCAAGTGCATATTCAGCTAGTGATTTACCATAGAAAGTTTGTCTTACAATCACAGATGAGGTACAGCTAAAAACAAAATTCAGAAGTGTATGAAAAGTTAAACTTGAGAATAGATTCTGCTATGGAGATGCAATTTGCAAGAATCACAAATACTTGATAGACAAAAAACTCTTTGGTGAAGATGATATAGTATTTATGCAAGGTCAAAGAAAGCATATTGTATTACAATTTTGTAAATGATTAATTTTTTGAAAAGAATAAAACACCATGTCATACTTGTTTATCACAAGCTCAAATCATTTAAAATTTTTACAAAATAGAGAAATAACATTTTCCATATAATTCATAGTATAAATTAGACACCTTTGGGAATAAATAGTATACTCTCAAGTGTTAATGTATTTAAAATAATATCATTTTCCTTACACAGGAATCAGCAAATAAATAAATAGGGGTTTTTAAGAAATTAGTAAAAATAAAATCATTTGCTCTGTATTTCACTTTGCAGTAGAGATCTTACAATGAATCTCTTAAATTTACATTTACTAGTAATATCAAATATACCATGAGTCTTCATTCAATGTACAAATCTGTAATAGTCTTTTATGCAACTAGTAGAATCCCTCATATTCTGTGGGTACTGATATCCCAAGTTCAATAAATTTTCCACCAGCTGCAAGAATATTTGGGTAAAAAATTCACAGTTCATAGCATCACAACTGCAAAACTTTGTGTTCTTTCATGTTGATAAATTTAGTGAATTGATAAATTAAAGCATTTATTCACTTGTGAGATTGCCTTCTGTAAACCCAATATGATGGAAGTTATGTTTATACCAGTTAAAAGCCTTACATATATGAGATGTGAGAGAGTTAAACACTGCATTTGAGTGGTGTACTGTAAGAATGTAAAGTTTTCATCAATTAAAATCAACAATTCCTTGATGTAGTAAACACTATTGTAGGCATTTCCACTTACTTCAAATAACTCACATTCACTCTTCATTGCTTCAAACAATAAAAAATGGGTTAGAAAGCTTATGAGTAAATAAATATAACTTGTTTTATAATAAATGTTTGATAAACACATCTGCAGTTGTGAAATAGTAAATACAATTTCTTTTGCAAAAGTCCACCACCAACAAGGCTATTTGCTGTATGAATAAGAGCTTAATTTGCTCATTCATATCTGTTCTAATATTATCAAGTTATTACAAATATGAGCATTAGCCTTTTTAACAGATTTTGGAGTCATCACTGAATTTTAAAATGAAAAATGTGTTCAAAGTACATGTTATTTATTAATAAGTTTTAGCATATAAACCAATCAAAAATAACTTAATTCATTTGATCCAACCATCAACTAAGCAAGTTAATTCATTCACCAACCCTGAAAAGTTGTTAGAACATTATCAAATATCTGTTATGTGTACACCCACATCACAGTAAATAATTTATCCATTGCCAATATTGGGCCAATGTTGGCAGTGTTGGCAATGACAATTTGCTAATGCCATCTATTGAGCATTAAGAGAATTTAGTATTAGATGTTTAATGGAATAGTAACTGGGCAAAGACTTAAACTCATTATTGGTGTCTTTTCTATATTGGCAAATAATTGTGGGTGCTAATTCACATGGCAATTGGCAAATCTAATTTTTATATTAACACATTTAATGTTGATATATGATATTAAGGTGATCTAATCCAAGCATTTATTTATTCTTTTTTAATATTCACTAGTATTTACTTTTGCCATATTCAGTAACTTACTACATATAGAACTGTTCATGCTACCAGATTTAAAAGTATTATCCCCAATAGCAAAGCCATATTGCATTTTCATTATTTTATGTTTTTTGGTTTCACAGTCAGGTAGTTTACATGGCATTGGAAAATTATTTAAATTACATGGCAAACTGGTTACATTCTTACAAAAATGCCACCAACTATATCAATATCATCAAAGGGAACTATCAACATGTGTTGCTTAAAGGTTTGTTTACATAAGAGAACTATTTTCAGTTTAGTATTCAATCAGTGTTGTGAGCTTTGATTTGTTCATTGTCTTTACATGTATTATGAAATAGCTATTTGATACATGCATGGATATCATTTGCATTGATGGTGGTTTTTGTAAGTTATTCATTTCCTACAAATTTCCAAACAGATGCATAGGTTTTAACAGAATTTTTTATTAATAATATTATTTTTCACATCCTAATAAATCACAACATTGTTTTAGATGTTTGTATTAATTTAAAGTTAAACCAACTGGTGTCCAATTAAAAGGACAAACCATTTCCACATTTAAGAAAGATTTTCTCAAAGCCTATTAGGAAATTTATAAATTGTAACATATGGACATGTTTAGTGAAAACATACTTTAATGCAATGTGGAAAATTTCAATTAAAACATATTTCTGTGGCTGCATAATAGTTAAAAATATTAACTATTTTTCTTTGAAAATGTTGAACTTTTGAAAACAAATATATTCTCTTCTTGTCTAGTGATCATGTTAATTATAGTTTTGACCCTATGACTATTTCATAATATCTGCAAAGATATCAAAATCCAATTGAGGCATGCCATGCAAAAAGTCATTAGTCACTGAGTTGAAAAATTTTCAAGGTTATTTTGTGATGATGAATGTGATTAACACATTGAGGTATAAGCAAATTAATAAAATTTACAATTATTTTTAGATTAGTTTATAACTCCATCATTTCCAAAAGTGGTATTACCATCCCCTCAAATTCAAGTAGAATCATCAATTAAGTCAATTAAAAGTAGGTAGTATATTTTTCTTGAATTTATTAAATATGGTTGTTGGATTGAAGGTTGTTTCAAACATTGGGAAATATAAGTAAGTGAATGTAATGTGCCCGTTTAATATATTTTAATCCCTTAAGAGCTCTGCTTTCTAAATATATTATGTATTTATATTTCCTATACACTGAAATTATGAATTTTACATTTTAATCCTTTGAATATTGAAGTTCTGAGAACCCCTCAGATATCTTTTCAACAGCCAACTGTCTCACATAATGGTAATTACTATTATAATCACACCTTTGTTTATTTTAAATTTATATGAAATTTTAAATCAAATAAGAAAGGATATAATTTTGATAAAATGGCAATACTGTTGAATTGAATATATGTTGAGCACATTGTAGAGGAATTATTCATCAACTTCAGAACAGATGAACAATTATGCATTGTATTTTGATAGCTTTGGAAAAATATTTCTGTATCCAACAAGGCTGCCTTTGATTCCTTTAACTCATTGTAAAAGACTCTTCACAAAACATGTTATGGTATGATTTTTTTATATCAATTAATCCAATTTTTTAAAAAAATTTCTTAATTACAAACACTTGTGCTAGCTATGGTGCAACTATATGTTCTATGATGGGTGCAATTTTCAGCAATAAATTTTGTGAAGAAATCAGCATAACTGGCCATACTGGTAAAATTCCACTAATAGGCCCAGAGCTGCTCCACACACTGCATGGTATTTTCACAATAAATTTTCAAAGTTTAAGTTTCATTTAGAATTTATTTTGGCAAATGATGACCAAGCAACTGAGTTTGTAATTAATCAAGAGATTGCCAAGTGGTTGAAGTATTTAAAGGACCAAGATTGAGGTTGACAAAAACAGAGAGACTTAAAAAGCATGTAGTTTTAATCTTTGTTTAATATAGTTGTGAAATGGATTATTGCAAGAGAACATGTATATACATAATGTTCATATATATATATATATATATATATGTGTGTGTGTGTGTGTAAGGAAATCTTATGACATTGTACTATTCTTTGTTTTGAGGTATATCAATGCTTTTACTAGCAAATAAACTTGAAGATCCATATTGGTTACTCTTAATGTATTTATATTAAAGCAATTGTAAAGTGATGTATTAAAAATTTCTACATGATCAGGTAAATCACAATATTTTGTTAGTTATTATATGAAAATCATTTTGCAGTAATCCATTTCACTTTGTACATATATCATTTAAATATTTGCATTTTAACATATCATTAATTTACTTTTTTTGTGCAACATTATATTTTATTATTTTATATTGTAATATTATAACATTTATATTGTAACTTATTATATATGTATGTATTTGTGTTTGCAAGTGTGTTAATTTAAGCATTATTTATGTTTTTCAGTTTGTTTATGTATTTTTAAACTTTTATGGAATAATTATTAATACTTAACTACTATAAAATTGTTCATTGCTAAATATAATTTTAAAAGCACTAACATAGACATGGAATGTTGGCTCAATGTTGCATTAAATGTTTCCCCAAACTTGGCATGCAGTGTTGGCCCAATGTTGGCTCATGATAAAAAGCCAACATTGGCCAACATTCAAAGACAGTGTTGGGCCAAATTGGCAATAGATGAAATGTTTACTGGGATATCTAGTTTATGTTAATATCAATTCACCATTTCCACTCTCTCCTATAAAGAACTGTGTTTTTATATTATAAAAATTCTTGTTTTTCCCATAGCATATTGTATCTAAGTGCTTATACAGTATGTCCCATAAGTTACAACAACTTTTTATTAATGGCAATTCTATTTCTATGTCAGATGTTAGGAGATGAATTTATTACTGCTCTTCAAGCAAGACAGATATTATTATCATCACATTTCCAACAAGATGGTGCTCCAGTACATACTACCATAGCAACTTGTAATTGCTTAACAGATAGCTTCCAGACAAATTTGGACTGATTCTTTGGCCAGCACATAGTCCTGACCTCTCATTCTGTGATAATGTGTTATGGGGTCTGCTAATGCCTAGAATTGTAGCAAGAAAAGCACAAAACAAAAAAGACCTGAAAGGCATTATTCAAGATGAATTTATGTGAATTCCAGTTGAAACTCTCTGAAAAATCAATGACAGAATGTTTAGATGAATGCAAATTGTGTATTGAACTAGGAGGCCTTCAAGTTTTCCTTATGATTAATTTTTTACATGTTCCTTAGAATAATTGTTAGAAATTCTTAATCATTACAATAAAGGTTTGAAATATATATTTTCTTTACCTTCTTTTCTTTTTATAAAAGTCATTGTAACTTATGGGACAGACTGTAGATATACTTTTCATTATGGTAAGGGTTGGCAATCTGTTTACCTGACTCAGACAAAGGAAAAGAATTTTCATCATGAATAATTTATACAATTCAAATTTTTAGTAAATTTTCCTCAAGGGTATTTTGCAAAAATGCCTGGAAATCAATAAGCACTGTCTTTCAACATATACTTTTAAACTCTCATTGTTTCACTCAAGTGTATTTAATTAGTGTAACCTCTAAATCAAAGTTACTTAAAAGACTAAAAGGTTTTTTGTTTAATTACTGCAAAGTACTTTTTTCCTGTAATACAATTACACAAGCATTGCTCATTGGCTGATGTATTCTTCCCTGCAAAAGTGTGTCAGCCAACCAAACCTGTTATCTAACATGTTAAATATTTTTAAAATTAATAAATTTACTTTCATTTCAACTTTTGCTTAAAATAGTCTGTTTTATTTTAAGTTTTGAATTTTAAAATGAGTTTCAACAATGTTTCTGAATTCCTATCTGGATGGAATTCCCAGTTCTCCCAAATCATAGAGGAAAACTTACATAAAGACCCTTTAGATGTATCATTTGACAAAACTATGTAAGTCATTATATTTTATTTTTTCATAATTTTTTTTTCACAATCTAAAAATAATTATTATGTATTGTTTTGTACTAAATTTATTAAACATTTGTTTTTAGTTTTGACAAAACTCCTGAAGATCAAGAGGCAAATTCATATCCCCAAATTTTCAAAGAGTGGAGTCAAACTTTGAAAATCAAATTGATCAAATAATGATAAAATATTATGAACAAACTGGATCTGGTGCCATGTAAGCAAGTACATCTTCAACCATACAAACTCCAAAGACCATGATGTTGAAAATGTTACTTCAAACACATGAGTGGATCCATTAGCATGCTTTTCTTATTTTGAAAATTTTGTCTACCATCCTTTGCATTTTTAAAAACATGATAGAGGTTTTTTATGTTTAAATAATCCAGTACACTTGTCAATGTTTTTTAATTTGAAAAGCATGATAAACACAATTATTTTAAATGGTATCATTCACCTATCTTTTTTTTAAATTTATAAATACATGCCATATTCTAATTTTTGTGAAAAAAAAATTAATGTCTTTGCAAATGCTAATATTGCATTCCACTTAAATTAACAAGATATTAAAAACCATTAGTGATGGGAATGCTGACTCACATGCACAAATTTCAAAAACAAATTGGTTGTTATTGATGTAGTGAGGGCAATCTTTTGAAAAAAATGCACAAGTGTCAATGCTTGCTTTTTCCAAGTTTTAATTAGAAAAGATGGAATTATATATTTGATTTCTTGCACTTCGACATTATATGCCTAAAAAATTAATTTCATCTGTGAATTTGCAGCTCTATTTCCTGGTTATTAAAAAGTCAAATTTAATGTGTTACAAAATCACTCTCTCTCTCTGTGTGTGTGCATTTAATCATTTAATGCAGTAGTTATTCAAAATGTTTTACATTTGAGCATATGTTATATTCTATTATTATTTGACACTCTAAACCATACTGTTTTTTTCTCAATACATGAGATGTTAGTTTTATTTATTAAATACAATTTTTGTTTTTTATGAAAGGAGTTATTTTGATTTCAAACATGTATGTGTATTTTAGCTAATACCCATTTTTGAATGATCAACACATTTTACATTTTAAACATTTGCTATATTCTGTTAGACATTCAATGCAGGTAAACCATACTGTTTTTTTCAATACACATTGTTAACACCTTATCCATTAAATGTAATTATTGTTTTTTATGAGGAGAGTTATCATTGTTTAATAGATGTGTAGACTTGTGATTGATTTTACACATGCATGCATTAATATCTGTTTTTATCTAATACCCCTGTTTTTGAGGTGAATACATGTGTTATTAATTGTTACAATTCATTGGTATTTTTTCAAATAAAGTGTTTATGTACATTTTCATGCTTTGCCTTTTGCTGTTTTATATTTTTTTAAAAACAATGTTTAAAAATTTTTTCAAAAATCATGTTTCCCTATCATTTACTAATACATGGTCCATTTAGACCAAAGATTAAATATTCATGTGGTTTATGCACACATACCAGCCCCTGGACTCATTTAGTTAGTTCCCATTTACAGATCAGGCATAGATGTATGTACAACAGTTAATTTCTGCATATACTGTAAAATCTATTTCACTAGCAGGCTGAATCTTCATAAGCACCTAGACAAAAAACATCCCCATGACAATTCACCACCACAGTCAGCTTCAAACCATAATGATTATACTATTCATAAAACAGAAAGTGCATGTTTATGAGCATTCTCAAGTTATTTATCTGGCAATGTCAACTCAATAGATATTGTAGCATCACTGAAAAGGAATAAGCTGCAAACAAGAGATTAACATTGAATGATTAATAGTGATCAGAAATATGATTGTAAAAATTTAGTTAATTATCTTATTCATTTTGTAAATGCAACTAAGTTACAATATTGTACATTCTAAGAAAAATACTGGAGCTGATTAAGTATTATTTGACAAATTGTAACA
>CABFPE010000359.1:803718-820111 GCA_900660155.1 Hofstenia miamia
TCACCACCACAGTCAGCTTCAAACCATAATGATTATACTATTCATAAAACAGAAAGTGCATGTTTATGAGCATTCTCAAGTTATTTATCTGGCAATGTCAACTCAATAGATATTGTAGCATCACTGAAAAGGAATAAGCTGCAAACAAGAGATTAACATTGAATGATTAATAGTGATCAGAAATATGATTGTAAAAATTTAGTTAATTATCTTATTCAATTTGTATTATGCAACTAAGTTACAATATTGTACATTATGAGAAAAATACCATAGCTGATTAAGAAAGATTTGACAAATTGTAACAAGCAAAATTACGCTTACGTCAGAACAGCCATATTGGCAGAAGATTAATTCAAAATTCAAAATCAGCAGGTACTTAAAACTTTTTAAATAAATAGGCTTTTTCAAACCATCACAAGTCCATATGTCAAGTAATTTCAAGCAAGGCTTCCACACATTATTCTGTCAAAATTTATTTAACATGTGAGATAGAGATGGTCAAACCACAAGAAAATAATGAGGAAAAAGTAGCAGTGATTTATTGAACAAGTTCACCAACATCAGTTTTTTGATCCAGATTATATGACACAAATTTCTAAAGATTAGTTGATGAAATTGCAAACTACATCTGCATATTCACTACAAATGGAAGTGGATTCATACTAAAGGCAATAAATAGAGTTGGACTTCATGTTTCCAAATACAGGCCAAGTTGTGGAGGGTCTTACATTCGTTTGCCTGATCATCTTAAAAGAAACAATTTCCTAGTAAATGTGAAAACCTGTCAATTGAACTTGTGTTTTGTGTATAGTGTGCTAGCTTCCCTACACCCTGAAATTAAAAACTAGAGTGAAATTGTACAAATGAAAAAATTTCTTCCTGAACTAAAGTACAAGGGTCTCACATTCCTGTTATCAGTTAATGACATATGTATTTTCAAGACATGGAATTCAATAAATGTCAATGTATACAGAATAAATGAATGATGTCTTGTGCCAGCATATATGTCTGAATGCTCACATCAAACAACAGTTAATTTACTTGTAATAGAAGAAGATGGACAAAGCCATTATCTTGCAATCAGAAATTTAAATGTGTGTCTGAAATTTTTTAAAAATACAACAAATGATTTTTTCTGTTCAAATTGTTTGTCAGGATTCAAGACTCAAGAGAATTTAGCAAAACACAAAAATAAATACAATGGAGTTGCAGAACCAAGCATCACATTTCCTCATCCTTCAGACAAAATTAAATTTAAAGCATATTCTGCTCAAACTTATATTCCAATTGTAGGGCAATTTCCAGAAAGGTCCACAATGTGCAGCCTAATCCATCTACCAGCTACACAGTATGTGAATTTGAACAAATTCCATCTGGTGTGTGTATGTGGGTGGCAACTAGTAGCATGGAAAAATTGTTAATATATTCAGGTGAAAATTGAATGGAGGAGAGATGGAACCATTTATGCAAGCTGACAAAACAGTTGTATAAGATGGAGCAAAAACATTGAGAATTAATCACTTCAGAGGAGAGGTGGAAAATAATGATGGCAAGAGCAATGAGGTGTACATTTTGTAAGAACACATTTTCACCTAATGATATTAAAGTTATAGACCATTGTCATTTCACTGGAAAAATTAGAGGTGTCATACATAACAATTGTAATGTGTAAATCAGAGCCAACAATTCACACCAATGTCAAATTGAATGGGAGCAAGCATAAAATGCCTATTTTGCTAAAACGTTTATGTATGAAGGATGGAGAGAAGGTGTTGTACATCCTGTGTACATCTGATGTGTTTTTATCATAAGTTTAATGGTGCCTGTAGACAGTTATAACAACAAACATGGAATTTACAAGCCCATATATAAAGAGCTAAAATTTTTTGAACAGCTATTATTAAATAGCCAACAGTCTATTTTTCAATAAAGGAATGGGCAAACAGAAGGTGGAAGTATTTTCCAAAGGCAAAGGAACATTTCCATACATGTGGTTCAACAGTTTTAAGAAATTTAATGAAATTGGACTACCAAATTTAGAGCATTGGAGAGACAGATTAACTGACAAAATTCCCATAACACAGGAGGAGCTGGATATTGATTGTGAAAACACATGGGTGTTAGGAGAATGTGAAACATTTAAACAATTTCATGACAATTATTTGGAAAGTGACACACTATTACTATTAGATGAAATCAGAGAATTTAGAGTTAACCCTTTCAGTCCCACAGTTTCATATATGATACAAATTTTCAATGGCATATTTTTATGTATTATAGGATGTTTTATTTATGCATGATGTATTTTTCCTGCTTAGCACACATCAAATTAATATATTTTGTCTTAAATGGTTTCATGTCTAAAATCAGTGTCAACTAATTTAAAAATCTTTTTGCTGTTGTTTTATTTTTTACAGGTAGGAGATTTTGTATCTTTTCCACATGTAATGGTAATTTGTTTTTCTAACAAAAAATGTTTTTGTGCTATTGTGTATGTAAGTTAACATTCTTTGACTATAAAATAGAGACATGAAATCATATGTATCATATATGATACATTGGGACTGAATGGAACAAAATCTGAATAATTTGTGTGAATAGCAACTCAACTTTTCATGGATATGAAGTCACTGTTTCTGTGTGTAGCTCTGTCAGTGTCAGATGGATGACTGTATGAATCAATTTCTATGCAAAACTTGTTGAATATTGAATTCTATATGATTGATTGCTTCAAGATCCAATCACTGATTAGCTGCTTGTATGAGAGTGTTGTGTGTTGTAAAGCACAATTCATTAGTATCTCAATGGATGCAGATATTGTAACCCACAGGGACAGGCTTGGCCACAAAGCTAAGGATCTAATTGTTTACCTGGACACCAATGTTTCAGAACCTGAAATCAATTACCAAGATGATGCTCCAAGCTATGCAGCATCATCAGATAGTGATTCTGGGGATGAAGAAGAAGAAAGCACAACTATTACATCAACAAACGCTGGTAGAGCAAGAAAACATCCATTTCAATTGGAAGCAGAAGCAAGAAGATGAGTTAAAGCTTGATTTTGATAGCAGTTCTTTGAATATTGCCACTTTGCTCATTATGTGGGACAAGCCCAATGGGAAGCTTTCTGCACAGAAATATGGACAGCCTTCAGCAATTTCAGCACCCAATCTCATGGAGAATGAACCACAGAATAAAATTCTGCAAGTACACCAGGTCACTCCAATTGATGAGGTGAAGAAGGACACCATTGCCCACTGGCCAGAAATGGTTGCTGTTACTTGAAGAAAATGCTGCAAACAATGCAGTGCCCTTACACAAACACATTGCATGAAATGTTCCATTCATTTATGCCTGTGACCAGAACTAAACTGTTTTGTGAAGCATCACCAGTAGGCCTTTGGCCTGACTTTGTAGAAATTAGTGTGCTGATGAATAATAAAAACAATCAAGCATATTGTTGCATTTTCATTCAATTATATGACACAATGCTAAAGCAACAGTTAAGTCCCAATGTATCATATATGATACAATCACAAAAACATACAAGAAAAGTGCAAATCACTTCAATTTTCAGTCTGTAGTTATGAAGTATCCCAGAATGATGAAAAGTGATCAGTAATATTTTTTTTGTTGAAGAAAAATAAATTGGGGCTGAAAGGGTTAAGAGCATGGAGACATATAATGTAGAGTTGCTCAGGGATTTTGTTGATTTTATTCTTTTATAACTTACTTTGTATTATTACGTCACTATGATGTTAGTAGCTATTTTTGATCTTAGGTTACTATGGCTAGTTTGATGCCCCCTCGATGGTGCTTATTATTGCTCAAATGTAATTTTGTGAGGGAAAAAGAATTTGATCATGTTAAACTACATTGACATCTGATTATTGTAAACAAAGGCAGGTAATAGTTAAACAATTGGATACAACCTGAAGAAAATGTAGTGATAGCTTAATAGATTTTATCTACTCTCAACTGCTGTTTTTACCATTGTATTTTTTATTTATTTATTATCTTGATGAAACTTATTGCTTAAGATCAGAGACAATTTGGGAGTGCTTTCACTAGCACAGGGCGCCAAGTTGCTTCTGGGGGTCTGTTGATTACCCAGTCCAAATTGTGGACTCATTAAGTCACGTATACAGTTATGTATAAGGAAATAATAAATCGCTATTTCATAATTCAACATGTACATGCACTTATAAAACCTAACACTGTGATGATACCATGCCATGGGCTAGCACGAATATCTGGCAATTACAGATTATTTAATAGTGAGCTGAGAGATAACAATGAAAATGAGAGTTTGTATTTTCTGAATTGAGATAGAAATTAAGCAAGTGAGACAAATAGGGTAGCACCAGTCAACAGGTTAAGCACTTTACTTCTGGATGTTCCACTTTGGCTGGAAGCCATAGGAATTGGTCATCTTGGATCTTACCTAAAGTAGTTTTGTTACTTGGATGAATTACCAATGTTACATCTATATGTTATAAATTCTATGTTATTCCTTTTTCTGGAATCATGGCTGTTCTGTAAACACTATTCAAACCTTCTGCAGAGTCAATTAAGTTTCTAGTTAAGTTTCCCTACCAGCCCACGATTCTACAATAATCTTTGCATGTGAGGTTGAAGTACTTGGGAATCTCACTTGACCCTATACATGACAAAGAATGCTTAAATATTATATTGAACAGTATATAAAGCAGAATTTGAAGCACTTTTTCAGATAGATTTTTTAAAGAAAACAATCCAATGATAGAAGGCTATGATCCTGAGAAAGAGACCATGTATGGGATGTATACAGATGCAAACACTCTCTGTTAATGGAACCATGACTTTGAGCTTACCTATAGGTGGTCTGACATGGTCTGTGGCTAGTATTGAAGAAGTTTTATCCACACCTCAACTTTCACAAAATGGATATTTAGTTCAAGTTGAACTGCAATACCCTGAATATCTACATGATGAACACTTTGATTTTCTGCTTGCTCCAGATAAAATGATAATAGAAGACAGGCATCTTTCACCTTATCAGCTCAAGATAAAAAATAGATTAAAAATAAAGTTGGCACCTATACCTAAATTTGTGCAAAAAAGAAGATAATATTGTTCACTATAAGGTCTTGAAGTTTTATGTTGAATGTGGAATGAAAATTTTGAAATTCTATAATGCCCTCAAATTTAAACAGGCACCATTTTTAAAGCCGTATATCTATTTAAACACAGAGAAACAAAAACTGCACTTAACAATTTTGAAAAAGCATTCTACAAGTTGATAGCAAATGCAGTTTTTGGAAAATTCATGCATAACTTGAAGAAACACATAAACATAAAGTTTGCACATGATCTGGATTCTGGAGAGAAGCTGATAAAAAAGCCAGAGTTTAAATCATACAACATTATTAGCAAAGATCTGGTTCAAGTTATGTTTGGTCAGAAAGATATTTAATGGGATCACCCAAAGTATATCAGGATGACCATATTAGACCTATCAAAGCTAATAATGTTTAGCACCCTCATGCTACAACAAAAAGCATTATCTTGTAAACAGCATAGAAATGCTGCCACATGGACATAATGGTAATTTAATGTGTGTTTATAATGCTAAAATTTTTGTTTAGATATCAAAAAGATTAATAATTTGCCATCCACCAGCTCTACACTAATTGATGATGGTGTAAAACACCTCTGCCTTGGTATATTGAAATTTATATTGTTCACAGATTAATAATCAATGTTTAGACTCTGACACATACTAATAATAATTCCCATTCATTCCCAGCCTCCAAGTCTCTGTGTATGGTAATATATTGTTTTAAATTAATAATAATAAGTTTTCCTGCTAAGATATTGTCACTGTTTATCTGATGCTAGTTCACTCCCCTCACCATGTTCATGTGCTTGTTATCTTCTCTCTCCACATGTCATTTCACTAGCATTATTACAATTAAATGTTTTTTTTAGAAATCCACATTTGATTGAATGCCTGTCACTCAATGGTGTGCTCATCAACTGAAAAACCACCTCTTGATGCTCTGTGCTCATATTTTTAACTCACAAAAACATTATAAACATTTTTCAATGTTTGGTTTGTTTATACATGTTTAGGTTCTATGCAAGATGAAAATTATATATTCTCTAATGAAAAAACTGCTCCCCATAAAAATGCTCCATATACTTGTTTTTTATCTCACAAAATGGTATAAACTTTTACATTGATTGTTTAATTTATAAGTGTTTAGCTTCTATGCAAGATGAAATTATATATTCTCCAATGAAAAAACCACCTCACAATGCTCTATATTCTCTGATGAAAAATCTGATTCCCACAATGCTCTGTGTATTTGTTTTTATCTGGCAAAGACAGTATAAACTTTTTCATTGATTGTTTAATTTATACATGTTTAGCTTCTACACAAGATGAAATGATATATTCTACACATAATAATGAAAAAAACGCCTCACACACATCTGCTCTATACCACTCAGGTATAATATATTTCCCAAGTATATTACACATACTGATTTGTTTAGAGATTCCAGTTTCATTGGTGCATAGCAATAAAAGTAAGCTCATTCCCCCACTGGTTTAGATGGCTTAAATCATTTCAAGGTGAGAATATTATTGTCAAAAATGTTAAAAATTAATAACATGTTTAGTTCAACTATCACCACTTTAAAAAAGAAAAAAATGTTGTCTCTGTTGTAAAACAGAAATGGTCTGGATTGAATTAATGAAGAAGAAGAAGAAAAGCTCATTCATTGGTATTGCAAAATGGTTTAAAAAGATTTTTAAGGTAAAATGTTTTGTTAGTGCATTTAAATTAAAATGTATTTTAGCCACCCTGCTGTTGACCTGACAATGGAAAAGAGAGTATTGTGTATACTATAAATGAATTTCCCTTTTATTTCTTGTCTATGATTGACGAATTCTTACAATAACAAAAATTTGTTTGGGATGGGATATTGAAATGCATAACATTAACACTGTGCTTAGTTTTACATTTCAAATTCCTTTATGTATTCAGGAAAAGAGAATAAAGGTGGATGCTTTTCATCTTGCATTATATGTTTAATAGCTTTCAACTGGACATGCTTTGGAGTAAAAAACACATGATGATGAAAACCATATGAAGAATTACACGGAATTGGGCAATGCAGAGTGTTAATTTCAGAACACATTTCATGGGATGTATTAGTTTTCTTTCATTAATATCAAATTCTCATGTGAAAATTAATTTGTTAGTAATCAAACAATGGTGGAATGTTATTAATTTTTACTATAATAATAATGCCAATATATTAAAACAGAGTGTCTTAATCTTGACTTAGATTAATTGTTGAACATACAATTGGTTGGTGGATATGTGATGAATGAAGAAATACACATCCACCAGATGATGGTGGTGTTGATGAAGACCAGTTGAACTAAAAAATAAACAAAACTTGCTAGTGTAATTTAACATCATTATAAGTGAAACATCTAGAATATATTATATTTTTTGTATTATTTTAAAAATGTGGGTTTTACCCCACCAGGTTAAATTAATAGTTTTCTTGTTTTTAAAAAAATAACAAAGTTGTTTTATCATGTGCACTAGACTTTGCATTTTTTACTAATGTCTGTAAATTCTAAATATTTTATTATCAAATCTCTTTTTTGTTTAATTTCAACACTTAATTGTTTAATATTTTTTCCAATTTTAGGAATTGAAATTCCATTTTTATACATAAACCATGTTTACTTTTTCCAAAAACTATTTTTTATTTTAACATATAAGTCTATATTTCATGCATTTGTAATGTTAACTTGCTTTTATTCATAACCTCTGATTACTTTTTCCAAAAAATCAAGTTTGTTCTTATTTTGTATTATGCCTGTAACAAAATATTTCTCGTTTTTTCTTTATTTGAATAATATCAAAACATATTAAACACATGGAAATTTTTACATATGGAAAAATAGCGTATATTAACAAAAATGACATGTAGCCTTTGCATGTTAGATTCCCAAAAATGTGTTACACATTGTACATTGGTCCTGTAAACAATTGAAATGCATGGATGAATTTTTACAGATAGATTAGTCAGTGATAATATTAACAATGTGTAATGTGTAATAAAACAATTAAACTTAATAACATGTGATATAGCCAGGTATATTAACAAAAACATGTAATAAATTAGCCACATAAATTACTCACTATCATATACATCAATCACTATAGCAAAGCATGTGATTATGAATCATTGTAAACTAAATTGGCCCAATCATGTAAAAAACAAGTACATGAATCATTGTAAAAATCAGGCCCCTCATAAATGTCATAAAAAATTATTCATCCTGTAAATGTCATGAGTTAGTAATTACTAGTAGTGATAGAAGGGCAGGCCCCGTCCCATTGGGACACCCTGAAGTTCTTGTAACACTTAACTGATTCAGCGATATTGATGAGTGTTTTTTAGTGACTCACTGTTTGATTGACAACTTACAAATGGGTTTTCACTGACGTATGTCTCCTAATGGATTTCAATTAGTGATTCATGATACTTTTAATTGATTTTCATAATGATTCATTTACATGTTCAATCCATTTTTTACACTGTTTTGGTATGACTAATTTCACTTTGTTAATATCACAATTGTTTCCATTACATCACATTAATATATACCTTATTATAACAACCCCTGTGGGATATGTACACATAATATTACAAACTAATTTTCCATAATTTCAAAAAACATACATGTATAATATAATTTGGGAAAACTTTCAAAATCACATTTTGCATTTGTCAAAATTCATTGTAACATGTTTTATCATATCACGGTTTTTCAACCAATAATTAATTTTCATAATAAAAGCAGATGGAATTTTATAGGTAATAGTAAAAATGAATGACTAGTATACGTGTTAAAAAACAAAACTATTTTAAAACTATCTCACTAATACATGTGGAAAATATTAAACATAGTTAAACAAAAAGAGATCACAATCCCTTGTAATAACAACATTTAAAATTTTTAGACATTAGTAAAAATGCTAACCAAGTTTCAGAAAAATTAAAATATAAAATATTACAAACAACAAATATACTTAGACATTAAAGTCAAANATGGAATTTTATAGGTAATAGTAAAAATGAATGACTAGTATACGTGTTAAAAAACAAAACTATTTTAAAACTATCTCACTAATACATGTGGAAAATATTAAACATAGTTAAACAAAAAGAGATCACAATCCCTTGTAATAACAACATTTAAAATTTTTAGACATTAGTAAAAATGCTAACCAAGTTTCAGAAAAATTAAAATATAAAATATTACAAACAACAAATATACTTAGACATTAAAGTCCAATATGGTCGCAATATCGTTACCTAAATCATACATGCAAAATGTTAATATAATTTATACATATACACGCATTAAATATACAATATTAATATATTAGTTTTACACGGCTATCCTTTCTTCACACATCTTTCCCCAACTTTCCATGTTTTTTTTCCAGTTTGTACACTTTGGTGACTTATTCATCTTTTATCAACTTACACACCATTGTTCACTTTTGTATACATTTGGTGACTGATTCATCTGTTATTGACTTACACACCATTGTTCAACTTTATTTGATTTACAGGCTTTTGTTTACACGATTGTATGCATCACACGGTGTTCAACTCTTCCAAAGTATTATATCGCAAAATTACTCACAATTCTGCATTTGATCTAAATGTAATAAACTTGAAATGCATATATAGGCGTATAAACTATTAAAATATAAAAATCGTTAAATAATATTAATATATTAGTTTTATACGGCTATCCTTTCTTCACACATCCTTCCCCAACTTTCCATGTTTTTTTTCAGCTTGTACACATTTAGTGACTGATTCATCTTTTATCAACTTACACACCATTGTTCACTTTTGTATACATTTGGTGACTGATTCATCTTTTATCAACTTACACACCATTGTTCACTTTTGTATACATTTGGTGACTGATTCATCTTTTATCAACTTACACACCATTGTTCACTTTTGTATACATTNTGATCTAAATGTAATAAACTTGAAATGCATATATAGGCGTATAAACTATTAAAATATAAAAATCGTTAAACAAAAACGTGCTTGGTGAAAATAGAAATATTACATCAATGTATATAGGGGAATAAACTATTAAAATATAAAAATCGTTTTAAACAAAAATGCTTTCGGTAAAATAGAAATATTACATCAATGGACATAGGTGAATAAGACATTAACACATAAAAAATCACGTTAAAATAAAAACGGGTACAATGGAAAGAGAAATATTACAACAATGTATATAAGCAGTGATAGTAAAATATGGAAAAACCTATTGTAATGTAATTCACATTGGTATTTAAAAAATTATTGCGTCTAAATAATTCTCATTAGTCAACTCAATCAATCGCAAAAATAATTAAAAACATTTTGAGTTTTTCATAATTTACTTTTAATCAAAAGCATATATAAAATTTACATGGAAAAAACTTAAACATATCCGATTTAAAACATTAGCATATATAATCTGGTTATTTCAACATGCGTAATATAGTTGACATGTAAATAATTTTACCCATTCACCATTCAATTACAAGTTAGAAGGGATTAAACATAACCGATTTAAAAACCGATGATAAAAAGAACAATAGCGCATATAAACTTAATTCAACATTCATAATATAAATGCTAGTTAATAAATTATTACATGATAAAACATGGAAAGCGAAATACTAAATGAATACACTCGAATAAAACAATAACGTATAAAATTGTTTTAAATTAAGTTTTAATAATTCTATACTCGTAATTCGCATTGTTAGTTAAAAATCATTATAATGAAATAATGCCACTCACTCATTTGCAATAAATTAAACAAATTCGATTATACACAATACTCGATAAAACATTAATGCATTGAAACTAATTTAAAAAGGAGAATAAACCTGTACAAAGGAAATGTTTATAGACACATAAAACCGTTAATACATAACATTGCGCATCCCAAAATTGTGTATGCCGAAAGAGGAAATAAAAAATTACCCGAATAAAATACCAATGCAAAACATTGTTTAAAACAAAAAAGGTGTAAAAATATTACAAAGTTGAATATATAGTATAAAATATTGAAAAAGTAGCTTACCCATCTGATATATTGTTGTAAACATTACCCAACTCGCTTGCATTGGTGTTAAACTAATATCAAACTGGATGCATTCAATCTCTGACTCATGTCAAACCAATTTCCATTCCCCATTCGTACATAGAGTCTTTCTCATTCCTTTGACGTGGTAAGTTGATTAAACTACAATTTCCACTGATCAAGCATTTATAAAATGCATGAGTCGCTCATTCTCTTTTTCCTCTCTTTTATGCATTACCATGGGAATTTCATCAATCAAGAAATAGCTAAGATTAGTGCACGCAACACTCTATTTTCTTTGATGGGGTAATTGTTGCCAACTAAAACGGGAAATTACACTGGTCACATACACTCTCATGGTTAATTATTCTCAGCGTCTTAAGATAATTATCCAACAATGGAATATACACTAGGTTGACGCATCATTTGTCAAGGGGGAATACGATACTTCTGATTTCAAATGCTAAAAAATACCGCCTTCTTAATCCAATAATTGTAAAACACGCACACTATCAAGAAATGAAATGCATACATGGAATAATTCCTATTTACTGATGCGATGGTAATAAATCATTCAAGAAAGTGAAATAAAAATACAATAAACATAAAATATATAACTCCCAGAAGAAATCCGAATTATTTTGAACTCTGTGTTTGCTTTTTTAAAAATATATAAGTTGATGATTTTTTTTACCATTAATAGATATCATTCCCATTTGTTAAATTTGTAAACACACTGTAATACATTCGCCATTCTAAATAAATAATTGTTTTGTAAATATTTTATTACTCACATGCAAAAAATACAGATATACACACAGAATAGAAAAAATTTAAACTGTATATGCTTAATCAAAATATAAAATGCGGAGTAGCCAATTCCTTGTAAAACTGTTAATACTTAACACTGCTCATCCCAAAAAAACGTATATGCCAGAAGAGTTTACATAAATGCGTGGTAAAGATCCTGACAATTAGCAGCCAAGTGTAATTTAATTTACTTCAATATTAGAAATATTCGTATAATTTCAACAAATCTTGATATCAGGTGGAAATAATGGAAATTCCCATCATTTTAACTATAACATTTTTAATCACTCTTTTGTGGAGAGTTTATTTGTGAAGATATATTTCTTGTTTACTATGGTAGCCAGTTTTTATGTTCTGAAATCTGGAATTCTCCTTCTCCTTGTAACTTATTCAACTAGCGAAATTTCAATGTCTTGTCCAGCGATTTATATGTGTCTATGACTATATTTTTATATCAAAGACCACCTTCATGTAAAAGAGTGAAAATTGAAAAATCAATTATGCTTTTTCATATTATTTTATTACTCGTATTTATAGTAATTGTATTCATGGTTGTGAGATTAAGAAAAATACATCTAGACAGATTTATTCACAGGTTAATATACAATACTCTAACGAATGTCCATGATTAAGAAAAATATTAAATCTATTGTCTTTGATTTCTCCATCAATAATCATGAACATTTTCTGGATTGCAATGTCTATCAGGAAACCATCCTTGTATATTTTATTGGTGCTTGCTTTTAATACTTGCACTGCGGCAAATGTATGGGGGATATTCTCTCCATACAAATTGAACTTTGAGGAATCTACATCTATATCAGGAGCCAAACCAAAACACGTATCGCACATACACTGCCCCTCCGAAGGTTGAAACTTAACATCCAGCATTTTGTTGTTTGTGAGTGGTATATCTTCATAATTCACGAGCTTATCAATATTTTGCAAAACACACATCTTGTGTTTGATTGCTGAAAAATTCTTTAAAACGCTATCAAAGCTGCATTCAAGAAATACATTAGCTGTCATCTCCAAAATTGTGAATAGTAGTTTTAAAATATCTGTAAAAATTTATAAACATACTCTTTTAAAAAAATGCCTATATATGGTGATATTTAATATTAGTAATACCCGTTTTATTATATAACCAAAATAAAGTGTTTTAGAACTCAAATTCTTTGAAAAAGTCTTACTTTCAATTATTTATTGCATAAGTTGATTCACGCATTTACAATTTTTCAACTAACAACCGAGTGAGAATTATGCGCTGATTTTCGTTTTGTTGGGGAAATACATTATTGCTTTGTATGCGTTTTTACAAAATTTCTTAGTGGTTTCTAGCTCTCAAATTGTTTTGTGAAACGCCTTGTTAAATACAAAATATTTAGTATGAAGATTCATCTGTCATTACATCTAACCGTTAGTTTATTATTTCATATCAAAGTACTTGAACTATATGTTTTACAATAGCATTCACTAATATTTATTTTAGCAGCCTGCTATGGAATCAGTGAAACATTTTCGCCTTTTTTTGTGTTTTTCCAACAAAGTAGGTTGAGTTTAAACCATGTTCCGAGTTGATTTAAGTCAGTTTCACTTTCAAAAAGACTTGTTTATCAGTATATAGCATTAAAGAATGATACAAATTGGTGAAAGATTGAAGGGAATATGTTTTGGTTTCAAAAACATCTATGCATATTATAATTATATTTCACATTTAATTGAGTGCGTTTTTAAAATTTCCATTTTCTTCATATATTATACATATTGATTTTTGCTATGTTTTAATATTTTGTTTAATAACATCCACTCTAAATTTTAGATTGCTGGAAATTGTAGTTTAATTAACTTACCACGTCAAAAGGTTTGTTAAACCTTGGGTGGATGGATTCGACTGAATTTTATTTAAATGCTAAAATCATGATTGCACAGGATTTAAAGTTGGATGCAGGTTGACTTGACATGTCAGAGATTGAAGACGTCTTGGTTTGATCTTGCCTTAACACCAATGCAAGTGAGTTTGGTAACACCTCCAACCACAAGAGAATATATCAGATGGGTAAGCTACATATACTTTTTCAATATTTTATCATATATATTCAACTTTGTAATTTTTTTTACACCTTTTTTTTGTTTTTAAACAATGTTTTGCATTGGCGTTTTATTCGGTTAAATATATTGATGGTTTTTTAAGCTTTTTATATTGTATGTGTTTGTAATAATTCATTTCCCAGCATATGTCTATAAACATTTTTTTGTATTCCCTCTTCAAGGGTTTTTGCATTTCCTCTTCTGGCATATACGTTTTTTGGGATGAGCAGTGTTAAGTATTAACAGTTTTACAAGGAATTGGCTACTCCGCATTTTATATTTTGTTTAAGCATATACAGTTTAAATTTTTTCTATTTGTGTGTATATCACACATCTGNGAGTTTGGTAACACCTCCAACCACAAGAGAATATATCAGATGGGTAAGCTACATATACTTTTTCAATATTTTATCATATATATTCAACTTTGTAATTTTTTTTACACCTTTTTTTTGTTTTTAAACAATGTTTTGCATTGGCGTTTTATTCGGTTAAATATATTGATGGTTTTTTAAGCTTTTTATATTGTATGTGTTTGTAATAATTCATTTCCCAGCATATGTCTATAAACATTTTTTTGTATTCCCTCTTCAAGGGTTTTTGCATTTCCTCTTCTGGCATATACGTTTTTTGGGATGAGCAGTGTTAAGTATTAACAGTTTTACAAGGAATTGGCTACTCCGCATTTTATATTTTGTTTAAGCATATACAGTTTAAAATTTTTCTATTTGTGTGTATATCACACATCTGTATTTTTTGCGTGTGAGTAATAAAATATTTACAAAACAATTATTTATTTAGAATGGCAAACGTATTACAGTGTGTTTACAAATTTAACAAATGGGAATGATATCTATTAATGGTAAAAAAAATCATCAACTTATATATTTTTAAAAAAGCAAACACAGAGTTCAAAATAATTCGGATTTCTTCTGGGAGTTATATATTTTATGTTTATTGTATTTTTATTTCACTTTCTTGAATGATTTATTACCATCGCATCAGTAAATAGGAATTATTCCATGTATGCATTTCATTTCTTGATAGTGTGCGTGTTTTACAATTATTGGATTAAGAAGGCGGTATTTTTTAGCATTTGAAATCAGAAGTATCGTATTCCCCCTTGACAAATGATGCATCAACCTAGTGTATATTCCATTGTTTAATAATTATCTTAAGACGCTGAGAATAATTAACCATGAGAGTGTATGTGACCAGTGTAATTTCCCGTTTTAGTTGGCAACAATTACCCCATCAAAGAAAATAGAGTGTTGCGTGCACTAATCTTAGCTATTTCTTGATTGATGAAATTCCCATGGTAATGCATAAAAGAGAGGAAAAAGTGGATGAGTGACCCATGTGTTTTATAAATGCTTGATCAGTGGGAATTGTAGTTTAATCAACTTACCACGAAAGAATAAGGAGGACGTCTCTATGTGAGTGTGGGGAATGGAAATGTTTTTCACTGAAGTAAGAGAGTTGGGTAATGCCTCCAACCATATATCAGATTGGTAAGCTACTTTTTCAATATTTTATACTATATATTCAACTTTGTAATATTTTTTACACCTTTTTTGTTTTAATCAATGATTTGCATTGGTGTTTTATTCAGTTAATTTTTGTATTTCCTCTTTTGGTGTACACGTTTTTTGGGATGAGCAATGTTACGTATTAATGGTTTTATGTGTCTATAATCATTTCCTTTGTACACGTTTATTTTCCTTTTTAAATTAGTTTCAATGCATTAATGTTTTTATCAAGTATTGTATATATTTGAATTTGTTTAATTTATTGCAATTGAGTGAGTGGGATTATTTAATTATAATGATTTTTAACTAACAATGCGAATTACGATGTAAATTTTATATATGCTTTTGATTAAAGGTAAATTATGAAAAAGTCAAAATGTTTTTAATTACTTTTGCAATTGATTGAATTGACTAATGAGAATTATTTAGATGCAATAAATTTTTAAATACCAATGCGAATTACATTACAATAGGTTTTTTCCATATTTTACTATCATCGCTTATATACAGTGTTGTAATATTTCTTTTTCCATTGTACCCATTTTTATTTTATCGTGATTTTTTATCTGTTAATGTCTTATTCACCTGTGTCCATTGATGTAATATTTCTATTTTTGTTTAAAACGATTTTTATATTTTAATAGTTTATTCGCCTATATACATGATGTAATATTTCTATTTTCACCAAACACGCTTTTGTTTTAAAAATAATTTTATATTTTAATAGTTTATTCGCCTATATACATGATGTAATGTTTCTATTTCCACCAAACAC
>CABFPE010000360.1:105543-116567 GCA_900660155.1 Hofstenia miamia
TATATATATATATATTTCATAGTCATACTGATACCGCGGTATTTTATTTAAACAAAACCGAACCGATCCCCAAAATGCCGGGGCCCTAAAAGTCTTTTTGTAATTATACAATTAAACAATATAATTAAATTTCAATACATGCTTGCATTCTGTTTTATAAGTAATTTTAATTCGTTCTACACGCATGTAAAATACATTGACAATTCATTTGTGAAAAATGAATTTTGTTTCATTGTAAGGAATAACTGCTTTTTGTTAAAAAAATTGAATCATTTAGAATTCAATATCGTCAGTGTTCATTTTGAAGTTAAAATTGTTGAGCTTCAATATCCTTGTATTTATTGATGTATATCAAATGATATACATCAAAAGGTTCTCGTCTGAATGCACCTTACCGAAATGTCCTTTAAATATTAATTCCATCAAGAAATTACAGAATACATCTTCCAATTTTTGGCGAAAATATTCAAACACATAGATATTTCTACTTTAATATGTGTAAACACATGTATTATTCATACATCCGGAAACCCGCCCATGTGTGTGCTTGAGAGCATTAACAATAAATATCTCAATAGGTTAAGAATGCTAAACAATTAGATTTAATGAAAGGTTTTTCTACACAAAAAAAAGTATTTTAGAAAAAATTTGCACCATTAGCAATTAACGGTTAGTATATACATATATATGCCATTTGTGTCATTAGTTATAGTACGCTAGCATACGTACATATATACTAAAAATGAATTGATTAGTCTTCCAATCAATCCTTTCTTTTTTAAATAAAAAAATTACCTAGAACAAAAATTGAAAGCATTTGACAGTTATTTGAAGTAGATAAACTTAAGAGACAATAAAAAAACAGCCCACTAAATATTGTAAAAAATCACAATTTCGCTTATTTTCAATAATTAGGATTCAAAAATAAAAAAAGATCGACATATACACTTTCCAAAACTTGATGATGTAACAATTTCTTTCAAAAATACAGTAAAAATATAAATCTTTAGTCGCTTCAGACAATAAGCCTATATTGAAAAGGTAACTGATTACAGCAAATGCGTTTAAGATTAAGAGCTGATCTTTAATAAAATATATTCCGGATCGCAAAGTTTGCGGCTTAAAACTTAGATTATGGATAATACGGGCAAATGAAAATAAACATTTGCTTTGAACAATATTAATTATCTACACTGCAAAAAATCACATTTACAAATTAGTTTATAATTTTTATACAACGTAAAATACATCCTAGCAGCAAAATCGTAATTTGCATATATAATAAAGAGCTGATTAAACATGGTTGTTGAGCCACTATCTTTTTCCAAGCCATAGCATTAATTGCTGTTGCATTTACAATATTTAATGACAAACCTTCTTTCCTTAAACTACAACAACGTAGTAAGCATATATGCAAAGGCGTTTGTGGTCTATTTGAAAACCGTGTAAAACCTTGAAGATTAAAAGTAAAAAAACTACTTCACTCTTAGCTTAGCTGAACTCTATCAAAGTGTACAATCGAAAAACTAATTTGATGTCTTAAGAAACTAACATAGCCATTACTTACTATTTACCAATTCACAAAGTACTCCAAGATCGTTCCGAATACAACTCTTATCGAGATAAAAAACATACAATAATTCTGGGTTAGCTGTCTAAGTAGTAATAATCTGATAAAAACAAGCATATCATACCGATAAAAAAGATTGTGAATATTAACAAAATTGTGAAGTAAAAATTCATGTTAATTTTCTATTTTTGACACACGTAAGTTTAACATGAACTCTCATTTGCTAAAGCAAAAGTGTCAAATAGCCCAATGTAAAATGGATGGTCTTATGTAAAAATTACATTGAAAGAAATATATCGAAAAAAATTCATAATTATTACAGAATGAGCATGGAATGTAAAAATGTTTGGAGAGTAAAATAATATTAAATGAATTTTCATGAACATAATATACCTACTTCCTTGCATATTTGCAAGCAGGCATAGCAGGAACCAAAAATGTGGCAGGAACAGCTTCTGATGACAGCATTGTGGGTGCATCTAAAATAAGTGCTTGTTTGCAAATGGCAATTAAGTAATATTTTTGTAACTCTGCATGACATTGTGAAAAGCTCCCAATTGAAAATCTTTATAAAATTGAAGTCAATTTTCAAAATCAATAAGTAATGTGTGAAATTCATCTTGTTTAATGAGAAACACATTAGGGAACTTCAAAATTGCACTTCATTTTATGTGCTCCAGTGATTACATACTAAGCATTGTATATATCATTAGTGATTATATCATAAATGTTAGTGTATTTTTTATCATATTCTTTTCATTATACTTTAATTTCAATTTGTTTTAATTTTAATTTGGAAATTGTAAATACACTTTTAAGAGATGCAAGATTTCATAGGTTTCTGAACACAATAGTTGAATTTATGGCTGTTTCACACATGACAAGAATAAAAATGTTTGAATTTGAATTGCTCTTACTGAGTTCAAGCAATTATTTTTCAGTTAAAATTTCAAAACGTTATCTAAAAAATTCAGATTTCTCAAATATATTTAAACTTGTAAGCAATGGTTCAAAGTGTAGGAGATTTTCTAAGTTCAAATCTACAAACAATTTATTTGAAATTGATGAAGAGCACTCATTAAGCATTTATCCTCTGATTTTTTTATTGTGTTTTGCTAAACAATTTGTATTTGAGATTTTGTTACAATTTTGTTGTAAGGATTAGTGTGGTGATGCAATGACTTTGGCTTTATGGTGATTTGTGGGAAGCCCTAACAAAAACATGTACTAGTAAAAAATAACTTCAAAAATAACTTTTTAAAAAAACATCATAAAATAGCAGTGTGCAAACAACTTTTAATGAAAACTTTCAGCAAATAACTTTGTGAAATTCAAGATACTTTTGTGACATAATCTATCAAAACTATCATGATTGGTCAAGATGAGAGAAAAAGATTAAGGAAACAAAGACTAAAATTATTATTGATTATAATGATTAAATTGTAAATCATGATAGGATTGATTATTTTCACTTTGTAAATGTTTTGTGCAATTATACTTAAAATTATACTTGACGGTATTTTGACAAAACAAAAGATGGTCAGACAGCATAGTCAAATTAAAGCTGATGTTGCGTAAAATTAGCAGAAATATTAAAGCGAGGGAAAAACTGTCAACAAGAAAGATTAACAGGTACTTGTCGAGTATTTAGTTGTTTATCACCAAGTGCTATAAATATAATGAATCAGATGTAATTAATGATGAGCAAATCTACTTTGGATTCATTTTCTCTTGTCAGGTTATTTTATATATTCTGATGGAAAGCTAAACATCTACAAGCTAGGGTAATTGTATGGTGGTTCCCACATTTGGTTAAAGGTATGCTGGAGCAGCCTCCTAATAGCTATTCCACAGCGGGGAGGGCGACTGCTGTAGTTACCTGGTGTGCTCTTAGGGGTTGGGTATGTATAGGAGTTTTTTTTACCGTTATAGCTTTCCTGATTGTCATTGCTTGCCCGAACTTGTTATCGCAGCCTGTAGGTTTCACATGTCAAGTATTTTATCGACGAACTCGAGTTATTCATTACATTCATTATGCTACATGACGATTGAAGATTCAATAGTGTTTATATTCAGACGGTTATTACAATTGTATTTCTATATCCTATTACACATAGTTTATTTAATAGTCATTACATGTTGCTCAATGTTTTATACGGTAGACCTCTGGCCGACTTTTCGTTACCGTTTTCTGCTGACTGCATTGATTGTTTACATGTATCCAGGGCTGTTATATATTTCTATATATGTAGGGTTATTACATGTAGGGCCTCATAACAAGCTATTACAGCAGCGCGGTTGCGCCACTTCGTTTATTGCATTAGTTCGTAATAACAAAAACAATCAATGCACTAAATTCTCAAGTAGTTGCTATCCACATTACCATTCCATTATTGTTCTCTACATCACAGTGGCAGTTCCATTGGTAAGATGCAGCTGGCGGATGTGTTCCTGAATATGCACGCCTACTTCTAAGTGTCGATCCTGTCTTCCAGTATCTCTGCTTTATCTAAATAAGTTGAGTAAATTAAGTAGCTACAAAGGCTCTTGCATATTAAATGAGTTTAATAAACCACACACTTATCATAAAGGAGAGAAATCAGAAAAGTGTCAACTTCGCTTTAGGTTTAATCTAAGAAAAGTAATAGTTTTCTCTAAGTATTGCCATCACAGCAGGTTGGCATGATTCTACAATAGGTCAATTGACCTATTCAGGTGTTGAAGGTATATTCAAATTTTAGTCTTTCTAGGGTTAATTTGAAACAAAAACTGCACTGATTGGACTTACATTTACTTTATCATGTGGTGATTGTACGTATTAATAATCATGTATCATGGACCTATATCTCATATTGCTCACAATAAACTACTACTGCACGCATCTGCTATTGAGGTCAAACAAATGGTATCATTTTATTAAACTCGCACGTCACGAACAGTTATATTTGACAAAACTATCTTATTAACTAGTTTTTCAACTGTAATAATTGAAAGCATTACTAAATAACTGTAGGTTTTCTATAAAAATATAAATATGCAGAATCAAAATTGCTCGTGGTGAACAAACCAACAAAACAATGCTGATACATTTATTTAATATATTCATCATTAGGATAGAGATAGCATTGAAAATTTATGCTTCATAAAATGCATGAAAATATCAAAAAATTCTTAAATAATTTTTAATATCAAATCAGATTTAGCCTTAAACTGCCTATCGTCCATTATAAAGAACAAACCGTTTTTTACACATTTACAAAAAAATTTCTCAAGCCTATTATCAAATTTGAAAATTGTGAAACATGTGCAGGTCGATTGGAGATTATGCTTGAATGCAATTTTAAAAATTTCTACTAAGCGGGTTGCTGTGGCTAAAGTTGTTCAAAAGATTAACAAAAAAAAAATTTCGAATTTTTGAAAAAGATTTAAATTCTCTCCATGCCCAATGTTCATCTACTTATAAGATTTTGAGCCCATGGAAGCAACAAATTATTTCGATTGTTTCTTGATATTTGCAAATGATATTCCAAGCACATTGAGGCGTGCAGTGGCCAAAGTCGGGTTGTTTGACAGCCTTCTTGACAACAGCAATCATTTCAATAGCATTTGTGACGATGAGATGATAACTCGATCACAATTTGAGAAAATCCATTCACATTCAGCAGCAGCTGCTTTGCTACTTTATGAAGTTGAATTTGAAGTTCTCTGCATCGACTAAAGTGAATCAAAATGCCTAGAAAAAGGACACTACATGTTTATTAGGAAAGGTTAAATTTATTAATCTTGTCGATGATAGAGACGACATTTTGTTGGTGGCGGTGCCTGAAAATGGGCGTAGAGTAATTGGAATTTTTCTATGGATTACCATCAGCCTAATGATGAATTAGAAAGCTGAGCAAGTGAATGAGAGTGTTAGACGAGTAATTGCTAAATGAATGGTTTTCAATTCAAAAGCAATTCTAACCAGAAATTGCCGTGAGCGATACTGCTACAGACATCACATTATATGGACATTTAATAATTAAACTTAAAATGAAGTTTAAGTAACGTTTTCTTAAACAAAAAATATATATTTCAATTTTATCATTAAAAAACACTTAATTCGCTTTTTTTACCTTGTGGGTATCAGTATATTTTTTCATATAGGAATAGATAAAAGCATAAAAAATATAATCGTAGTACATGCATTATTCTTTATTATTCGCTAACTACAATAATTGCTATCCTATCATTGAAATGATTACTTATAAGATACATTTAGGTCAGTGGTTGGTTCATGGTGTGCTTTGTGCATGAACAGCAATTTTGCATATAAAGTAGCCTACTTCCAATGACAAATGAAAGTGGAGGCAATAATACTAAGCCTCTTAACACTAGAATGCCTAAGTGTTCTGATTTGACTACTTTCTTTTTTTGATCTCACATTAAGTGCCAACTATGGGCAAACCTGTGGTAAAAATCTATGACATTATTTATTTGGCAAGTTAAATAGATTTAAAAAAAATGATAGCACACAACCCTTAAATGCCTGAGCTGGTCAGATCTGATCGCTAATACTGGTAGCTGCTATGTTCTGCCTCTGTTATATACAGAGATAGACATGGGTCGCAAACCTTGGCTCATGCCCAGTACGGCCTAAATCCGGCATATTCATGCAGCAGCGGTAGAATCTACAGTATTGATTCTGAATATGGATGAACGGAAATGGAAAATACCATTTCTGGTGATGCTTTACAAATTATTCCAGATAGCAATTTGGGAGAAGTGGAAGTAAATTTACATTAGCTCGATTGAAAACATTCACATCATTCCTCTATATGAGGAAAAGATTTTCCAAAAATTTGATTGTACCGTCTTTTGACGTAATGACTATGGATCGTGCTTCTTCATTGATTACATGAGCCATGATCAGTTAAAGATTATTTCCAAATATATATATATATATATATATATTTTTGACAGAAACTTAAAAATGTCTGTTAGAATTTGTAAAATATTTAAGACTATCAGAGATATATATGTGAAATATTTTGAGAAAATATAAAAGTGATGTCTCTACTTGTTCCTAACATTTGATGATCAATTTTAAAACCAAGGTCGCTTTAGTCTGATAGTCTCTATGCAAAGCGATCAGAGAAATATGGAAATGAGCTTTGGGAATTGAGTGTGCTGAAAATCAAATATGTTGTAGATATTGTCTTTATTTTGCCAAATGATAAGTAAATTTGTGACCGAACCAACTTGTTGAAAATGTTTTAAAAATTTTGAATTAATTTTTTTGGAAAGGGATTTAACATTACTTGTGATAACTTTTTCAGATCTTTCAGACTTATCCTATTTTTATGGAAAATAATAGCAACTGTTGGTACAGTGCAGCAAAATAGACGAGAATTCTGTAGTCAAGGGATTTCTAATTCTCTAGAATTATATCCAGGTATTTTGTGGATCAGCACTAAGGTTTTTGTATTTAGTAATATGCTTGATGTAGCGTCTACTATTGCCAGGGATCTTAAGAAAAAAAGCGACAAATACTTTTTAAAGAAAACTTCATACTTCAATTGGCAGAGGATCTTCGACAGACGCATGCCCTAGAAAATTTATCTCGTTGCAATCTTACAAATGAAATCGTTATTTCTCGAAGGAATGTGCAACTTACATCCATTTAGGAGAAATGTGTCTTATGTTGAACAAGTCCTTGCAACAAGAAGGCCAATATAACTTGTTGCATTTGCAAGAGGCGACTATGTGGAAACTGCACATGTGAAAAATGTGCATATTGTAACATAATCCAATCATGTGGAAAAGAATTAGAGGAAAGAATTGAGACTAACTTTAGAAATAAATATTTATTGTACACACATGATTGTTATTAGTTAAATCATTTGTAAAATTATAAAGCAGTATTTTGATATTAATAAATTTGGCAGTACATCTGACAAATGGTGAAAGACCGAAGTCGCAAACGCTAATTAATGCTGACGTGCGTAAATCAGCAGGCGAATGAAAATCAGAAATCAGAAAACTGTCAACAACTTAGAGTTAACAGGTACTAGCCAAATATTTTATTGTTGAATAGTTTCACGTATAAAAGTGGTGCAGTTTATTATTTTGATGATGACATAAATTCATTGGATTTACTTGGCTTTTCTTTGTCAGGTTATTTTATTAATTGTCATGGAAAGCTAAACGTTCGAGCACTAGGGTATTCGAGACGGTGGTCCACGACTTCATTTAATGGGAGCTTTGTAATGGCTTTGCACCAACATTAATTTGTTCGCCATTCAAACAGCTGTGCAGCTGGTAGCCGGTGCTTACCTGATGTGCTCTTAAGTTAGGTGTAAGGATAGGGGTTTTTATTTGTATTAGCTTTCCTATNTTATATGTAATTATCTGCCGACCAAACTACCAACTTTCCCTTTTAGTTATGGCTGCATTTGTTGTTCACATGTATACTAGATTAGCATGTATATCTTTAGGGATATTACATGTAAGGAATTATAACAAGCTAATGCATCCCAGTTGCGAATTCCAATTATATTACAACCTCATTGATAACAAGAACAATCAATGCACTAAATTAATAAGTTATCGCACACTGTCACTATCGTATTCTCGCACCATGTTTCATGCACTGAGTCACTGGAGTTGCGGTTGGTGTTTCTCTCGATGTTCAAGTGTCAGCTGGAATTAATCGTTATATTGTAGTTCTTCAATTCCTCTTTGTGCTTTGCCTCAGGTCGGGTTTTTTACACTGTACATTGTACCATCTATCTCTTGTCTTGCGCCTAAAGTACAGTTGTTAGTTTACTTACCAATATTAATTGAACAGATATTATCTTAATTAATATGCAACAGAAAGTTAGAGCAAAGGAAGAGAGATGGAAACTCGGAATCTGTCACCTACCGTACTAGTCAAAGGAGTTTTTATTCGTATTAGCTTTCCTATTGTTCATTGTTCGTATTATTACATTATGATCTTTCATTTAGCCCTCATAAGAATTTTCAGTACTAGGTTGTATTGTATTGTATCAGTTTTGTTATATGTAATTATCTGCCGACCAAACTACCAACTTTCCCTTTTAGTTATGGCTGCATTTGTTGTTCACATGTATACTAGATTAGCATGTATATCTTTAGGGATATTACATGTAAGGAATTATAACAAGCTAATGCATCCCAGTTGCGAATTCCAATTATATTACAACCTCATTGATAACAAGAACAATCAATGCACTAAATTAATAAGTTATCGCACACTGTCACTATCGTATTCTCGCACCATGTTTCATGCACTGAGTCACTGGAGTTGCGGTTGGTGTTTCTCTCGATGTTCAAGTGTCAGCTGGAATTAATCGTTATATTGTAGTTCTTCAATTCCTCTTTGTGCTTTGCCTCAGGTCGGGTTTTTTACACTGTACATTGTACCATCTATCTCTTGTCTTGCGCCTAAAGTACAGTTGTTAGTTTACTTACCAATATTAATTGAACAGATATTATCTTAATTAATATGCAACAGAAAGTTAGAGCAAAGGAAGAGAGATGGAAACTCGGAATCTGTCACCTACCGTACTAGTCAAGGAGGGAAAAATGTTACAGCAGCTCCTAAATTAAGTTAAGTTTTATTAGTTGGAAGGTTGTCAAGATTCTACAATATTTATTTGCAATGATTAATTGTCATTAGAAAATAAATATGAATTAACCTTATTTTGTTTTCTGATACTTTTATTTTTTCGACAGTTTTTCTGAAGCTGGTCAATTCTGACAACTTCAGGCATTTAAGGTGTATCGAATCTTCGGGCATTTTTGCAGTAGAAAAGTATTTCTGATAATTTCATCATTGTTGAACTTGACAAATATTCTATGAAGTTGATTGATTGACTGTAAACAATGTAAAATCTGATATTTGAGTGATACAAAATAACAAGAGCAATTCATCGAAATTAATTTTTTATCATCCCTGAAATAATTAGAGTTTGTTTAGTTTCCCCTTCGCAAGCTCAACTAATTAGTATTAGAGAATTAGCTAATCCTCTTTCAGACTGCAGCTAATGCAAATTGATTTGAAACTCAATGGCAGGGTAGAGGCTAGCAGTCACGTGAAGCTCAACATTTTCAAGAGTTAGGTTACTCCGTTTTGAAGAGTTAGACATGATGGACATTTCTTGAATATAGTATATCGCTTTTTCATTACTTACGAAGATCCTAAACTCTTCTTCAAAAAAAGTTAGGGATAATTTTTCGGGAATTTTGATCAAATGTCTTCAATGTTTCGTAAAGGTGTGTTTACATCATCGATTCAAATAGAAAATTACTTTTTATTCCACTAGGATTCACTCCACAGTGACCAATGAAAAGCTAAATTTTAAATAAATTCTTAATTATGCCACCAGAATAATGCATAATTTATACACGAAATTTGTACACATGATTTATTCGCGTAAACTCAATTGTCTATAATTTTTTGTCTCTAAAATTGATTATAGTATTTGTGAAAGAATTATTTTCCCCTGATGTGACCTCACGATGTGCATTTTTGTACTAACTAAACCACAGTTGGAATCATTTACAGAATTTGGAGCCGAAACCTAACTGATTTTTTAAACTTGTACCAGAAACCGAATGAACCCAAAATTTCTCAAAATGTACAGCATCTTACCTAAATCCTACCCGAAAATGACCTTCAAAACTAAGCATAAGTTTACTGTTATTTTGAATGCGACCGCATTAATATCAACTGTTAATTATAATCGCAGCTGTGCTAATGAAGACCTGCATCCCATGAAACCTAGAATACAAACGCCATCAATACATAAATAAATAAATTATTATTGAATTAAGGTCTTCGTAGGGCACGTTGAAGTAGCTGGCGTTTCCCAGGCTTACTTGAAACCGTACCCGATTTTTCTAGGATTTTGTACCTGAAACCAAACCTAACCGATGGTTCTCCCGAGCCAATTTCAACTCTGAACTAAATGTTTTATACTGTATATTTTTGTGTATTTTCTTTTTGAAATATAGCTTGCATATCAAAAAATAAACATAGCACTTCCTACATAGACAACAATGAGATAAGATTTTATTTATATATTAAAACATCTTATGATCTATGTGAGGCAGGGAAAATCTTCATTAGAATTCGCAAAAAGCAGGGACATGCGCAGGTTTCTAAGTTAGTTGGAAGTTTTTGACAAACCAATGACTCATCTGTGAGATAGGCCTACTTGAAGCCTATCGGCACAGTATGTCTACCTCCACTCAGACAAATGAAATAAATATGCGAACAAGCTTCATGATAAAAAGCTTGCATTTATATCAAGTTTTATAGGAAATGCCCCGTTTGTGTATGCCACTGAAAGGTTTATTAAATGGTTGGTTTTAATACATGGGCCGCTCTCCTCAAATCCCCCTAAGATTTTTTAAGCCTACTATATACTTATATATATATATATATATG
>CABFPE010000360.1:118784-132048 GCA_900660155.1 Hofstenia miamia
CATTAAATGAAAGCATAAACAATTTTCAATTTCCACTCTTCCACATGGAGAAGGTATTTGAATAACAAGTCATTACTATAAAATATATCTATATGCATATGTTCTAGAAGAATTTATTGCATTGAACAAGACATTAAATAATTTTGTGAGTAGTATGAGTTTCACAGAAAAAGAGAATTTCACATTTCAAAACAAAAATGACTTACCCAGTAAAGAAGAAACCAACTTCCACAATTAAAAACATTACAAGAAATTTAAACAGTGCCATGTGACGTCAGCAAATAACTAGTGAAAGTGCGGCGTAGATTATGCACTATGCTTAACTGTAAGTGAAAGAGGTTTTTTACAAATTTATATATCCTAAAATTAATATATTATCTAGCTCATCATCAATTGTTTAAACGCTATTAGTTTACTATACAATGCAAAAAAAATTTGTTTTTAGCTATAGTTGTTCACGTGTCAAAATTTTGCAAAAAATTTTATCCCATATGTCAATTTATAAAGGGAAAAATGAAGTAGATGCAATTGAATATAATTTCATGAAAATGCCAACACGCGAATGTTCAAATACATCATCAATTCTAATTGATTAATGCTAATACTATAAAATAATGTTAAGATCATATCTATATCATTTGAATTTCTCATGTCAATTTTGCATTTAATGAATTTAAGAGGTAAGTTAAGTCGTGCGAACAAGGGAAATACCTTAAATTATATAATATTGAAGAGGATCAAGACACATTTTTCCGGCAATTTGTATAATAGATGCTCGGCTAAATTTATCCGTAAGTTTAATCTATAGTTGATTTTTAAATGCTGGAGGCCCAAAAACGCATTTAAGAAAGAAAACAATATCCATTTCAAGTACATTTTATTAACACGTAATTGAATACGTCATTCTGTTTTGCTGTTAGAGGGCTACAACAATTTGTGCTACAATTTCTTGTAATGTTTAAAATGATGGAATTTTCAACATTTCTATCCGCTAATAAAGATTTTTACAAACTTTGAAGATCTAATTGTTATAGATAGATTCAACAGTTTCCTGAATAACTTTCTAGACGAATTAAAATTTACAGAAGAAAAATCAAATAATTCAATAAATTTTTTGACATACCGATAGAAGTTTTCAAAAACCACTACAAAACTAAGATGTACAGAAAACCTACTAATACTGACCACTATGAAACTAAGATGTACAGAAAACCTACTAATACTGACCACTATGAAACTAAGATGTACAGAAAACCTACTAATACTGACCTATATGAAACTAAGATGTACAGAAAACCTACTAATACTGACCTATATGTTCCATTCCAATCATACTGCGACATCAAATATAAAGCAAATACAATAGTGTGCTTGCTACATAGAATAATAAAAATATCTTCGAATTATAACAATTTAATTAATTCAATATCAAACCTTTATACGATCTTAGAACAAAATGGCTATCCGCATAAATTAATAAAGAAATTCGTTGACAACCCAAGTAGCAAGCCATCAATGGGCCATTATTGGTCCATTATTGGTGCCATCAATTTACCAACAATGAGCCATCAATTCACCATTAAAAGCCAATATTTACCAAAAATACACCATTCATATACCAACAATTTGCCTTCTAACATTAATGGTTTATATTGGCAAATGGTTGGCCAATATTGGCCAACGATGCCAATAATGGACCAATAATGGCCCATTGATCATTGTTACTTGGGAAAGGATTAACTTCAAATAGTATAGTATGTAACTAAGTATTAACAGATGATCGAAAGCCAATATATTTTATATTGGAAATTACCTTATATTCAAGAAAGAAAAGAATTTTTAATGTCAAAAATTGAAAAAATAAGAGACTTGAAGTAACAAACATCTAAAAAACATCTGAATTTTTTGCAACAAAGACCCTATCAACAAAATGCTGGTTTTCTCCATTATTTATAAATACCAATGTGAAGAATTTAATCTTTCTTAGATTGGAGAAACCAAAAGACATTTTGAAACCAGGATCAATGAACATCTAATCTGAGAGGGCACTTAGAAACTGAAATATTTTTGCATAGACATCAAGCAATTAAAGCTAATTTCGAGATCTTACTTAGAACCAAAAATATTAAATATGCTGAAGCCCTGTTTAAAATACGCTAATGAACAATCAACTAAGCTATAACAACTTATTGAACATATTTTAAGAGCATGCATATTTTAACACCATTTAATGTAGTAAGTGTAAAATTTCATTCCCACGCATTTTTACTGAATGATTAAAAAATCGAAACCAGCATGTATATATATATATATATATAGTCAAACTGCTAATTACATAGACCAGGAGCATATCCAGAATTTTCTGATAGAAGCGAACCCTCTTAATTTTCATCAAGTTTAGTGATCAATTACGTGGCAGTGACAAATCCCTCCATTAACTATCAAAATCTTACAAACATTGATGATTAAAGTGCATTTTACCACTTGTGTGCTTAATTTTCTTAAACTTTTTCATAAAATACCTCATTATGGTGCCAAAAAAATCAATTTTGGAAGCCTGAGAGGGGCATTGCTTAATGCCCCCCTTAGACAAGTCACTGACATGGACTCAAACATATATAACCCTACAACCTTGCTCTGACGCACTCACTAACTACCTTGCTAGTGACAATTGTCACTAATAAAAAAATCACTAAAATTAATTGCAAAAAGCTTGAAGGAACAGATAGTGTTTTAAAGAACAAGATATTTGATATAACAACAATCCAAAGTAAATGATGTTGTAATAGCTTACAGACATAGACCTTCTGAAATAATTTTGAGAAGCTTATCTAAAAGAGTGGCGATTGCACTAGCAGGAGAGTTCTAGGGTTAAATGCATTTCTAAAAATCCTTCATGAATGTCCCATAAACTTTCCAATTTATTAATTAACATTGCTTACAAATTTTGAAGTTTTACAAAATATAACATAACACTATCCAATTGCTATGTTCAGGGGACACGTGATTCAATTAAATCTTGCGGTTATTAAAATGGTATTATGAGCAAATGTTTCAGGGAAGATAGGTTTTGGGATTTCAATAGAAAACATTTTGGAATTTGATTCAATTTTATAAGAAATTGCCTATTTTTTTAAGAACTTCTAAAGTATTTTCAACTTCTTCCGATTAGAAGTAGCAAGAGAATTAATCATATAAATTAATACTATTGAACTTCCTTCTTGCAACATGTTCTTAGCAGCATGTCTCTACATTTGCATAGATGTAACTATTTGTTATGAAATTTACAATATTTATTTGATCTAAGAATAACCACTACTATTAAAAACCAAGTCTATTGTTTCTTGCAACATCCTAATTACAACAAACTTCCAAATCAAAAGTTTTTGGATTGGTTAGTAAAGTTACAATCAATTTAGAAAGCACACGGCAACATAATAAAGCATTTAAGTGAATTGCAGCCTCAGATTAATTTACTTAATTAAGAATCTCTGTGCAAAATCAAAGTTTTTTATAAATAGTTTTTCAAACTCGGGGCGCTCATATTAAATTATCAAAGCGCTTGAGGCTCTATGTCTCTTTGCGAACAAATTGACGCGGAGTTAATTAAGGAATTGCTGATTTTTAATAACAGCCGTCAACATCTTTTACCTATCTAAATGAAGAGAGGATTGCCTTCAGCGCCATGCGTCTTCTGCCAACAGAATCACTTAATTTGAGTAATTAAAAGCGGGATGGGAAAAGAACTCCGCTGTCCAATTATCATTTGTTGCGAGATGAGGCAAGAGTTGGACGAGAAGGCACACTGCAAGCGCAATCGCACACAATTTTCCACGTTTCAGATAAAACGGCTGGAGAAACTTTTCGAAGAAACTCATTATCCTGATTCCTATATGCGAGAAGAGTTGGGAAAAAGGCTAAACCTGAGTGAATCAAGAATTCAGGTAATTGCTTGTTCTCTTAGACTGTTTTTAAAGCAATAATTCATAATTCTAAAACTTATTCAAAATAAAAACGAATGAAAAAAAATTTTGTCTTTTAGATATTTATGCTTACCAAATTTGGAACTAAATAATTCAAAGAAAAGTTTAACTCGACCTAATAAGAAAACTTGGGAATGGGCATCTAATTTCTTTATTTGTTTAAATATGTATATTCAATTGCATATCAATCATTCCATCAAAAATAATGATGTGGATATCACTAATTTTCTCTAATTCAGACATATTTTATGTTAGTACAAGCAAAACAGTAAACAGAGTACTGTAGCAAATTTTCAGTTTCTTAAAATCTTTTGATCCAATGTTTTAAAAGGAAGTTTGTGGTCGTCATTTTTCTTACTTTTTTTCAGAACAGAAAGTTGTATCAATTTTATAGTACTCCAAAAGAAAATTTTGTAGAAAGTTCACGATCCACTCTTGATTACATGAACAATGATTTTGCAAGGAATTTTAAACATTCAGTTAGCTAGCAAAATTCCAAATATGCGAAAGGTCCATAGAGAAATGCTAAATATTATCGCAAAAATGATATGCCCAATTTTGTAAAAATTCGTGATTAGATTTTTTAATATTTAATCATTTGAGTAAGATTAATCTATCACATTTTTACCATATTAACGAAATATGACCAGGTAATTTAAAATTGCTGATTGAATTTTTGATCTAATATTAGAAACATTTTCTCAATTTGAATCTCTATTTAAAAAGTAAAACGTTAAGTATTGAATTTGTTTCTATTTATTTAGGAAGAATATTGATGCATACTTTCTTTTTCTATGCTTTCATAATATTACATTAATTTTTCAACTATGCAAAAAATTACGTTTATAATAATTGAGGGAAATTAATGGATAGCACATTGACTACACTTTTTAAAAATGTTTAATATGCAACTATCAATCAAAATATGATCATAATATTTTGGGAAAGGGGTAGGCAGATTAGATAACTTTAAATGTTGACATATCAGGATTAATATTTATGATTAAACAAATGATGTTCCAAAAAGTTGCCAGCATATCTAATAAATTAGGACATTTTTAATCAACTCTTCTTATTATTTTTTGCTCAGTGATAAAGCGTGATATATCATATTTTCTCAAATAAAATTCAATAAATAATATAAAGCAAATCTGTGTTTTTTTTCAAAAAGTGGTATAAAGAGCAGTAAGTAATTCACAATTCATATGTATTTAGGTCTAGACAAAAATCAATTAACTAAGCAATTTCTAAATGCAATATACAAAACGTTCTTTGATTTTCGATAACATCTTGCACGTATGGTTATTGCCAAAAAAATCGATGAAGAAAACACTTTTGAAGAACTCTTTTCATTACAGAATTTCCCATGAAAAAAAAATATATATATATATATATATATATATATATATATATATATGATTGACAAAATTGAAGTTAATTTCATTGTCCTTAATACAATTTTCTCTCTTTGTTTGCCATTATATAACTTGTTTTTTATTTTCTCTGAAAAAAGCATTTCTATATTTGAGATATGTATTGCAAATTATTATATTTTAAAATTTTGTTTATTTCAAGTCGTCCATGATAGCGGTGAGCAGATGCACTAATTGCAATAAAAATATCTTGCTGTTGTTATAGAAAGAATTTCTTCATAAATATTGAATCTTAATGAGAAACCTCTTCAAGTACAATGATTTGAAGTTCAAATAAATGTTGTTTCTCACTAATTGGTAGTAAAAATCATTGACTATTTTAATAAGGATGAACTTTTACTGATAAAAAATCAGATTGAATTTGGTATTATTGAAAGTAAGGGTGTTAAATGGCTCAAAAATAATAATGGAATTGATACTTGAATAAATATATCCATATTGGACACATTTTATTATCATCTAGTGAATGTCATAAGCAATATAAAAATATTAATGAATGAACACTGCTTTTGATAATTGTCTTTTCAATGAAATTTAGGTGTGGTTTCAAAACCGTAGAGCGAAGTGTCGAAAATACGATTGTGTAAAAGAACCCATTCCTTCAAATCCTTTGGAGCTTTTCTCCTCAGTGCAATTATATCAATCGCCCGTGGGGAAAATGACTTCTCTAACGCCAAATCGAGAATTACCTCCTGTTGAGCAGCCGTTGAAAGCTACAATGCAGAAGATTTCTCCTTCATCCAATGTGGTTGTTGACCCGCTAGGTGGCAATTCTTTTCTATTAATGCGCCACTCACTGATAAATAAAACAAACGATTTGGAATTCGATAGCAAAGTCCATTCAATGAATTTTGTCAAAGACTTGGGTTATCAGATGTTGTATAACAATATGAACTAGATTTAAAATATTGGTTATAATTTCATTAATCTTGTTATGATTTAATAGATTTACTGTTGTTTTAATATAATATATTTCATTTTCGATAGCAAGAATAAATGTAGATATATGTAAACAAACATGATTCTTTCTGAAATTATTTTGATCTCTAAATATAGGTATTATGTGTGCTGACTGCGTAATTACTCCCTCATACTTATGTAAAGTTTCAGAGTTTAATAAACTTTTAGAAATTTTGTTTAGTATTCTCAAATCTGTATGCAATAAAATGACCTCACTATTGAATCAGTTTTTTCATGCATTTTCATTTATTGAAAAATATTTTGCCATAATTTTAGAAACCATACTAAACTATTTCATTTAAATGGATTTCATTCCATACTTTCAGTATAAATTTTGAACTACTAAAATTGCATAAAAGATGTTTTTCAGAATTCTGAAAATGTGTATATTTAAATTTGATGGCAATGTCATTAAAGGTAGATTTAATTATTTAATTGCATCAGAAAACTCCAAATATTATTATAATAGATAAAATAGTGTCACCTTATCAATTTCTTGAGAAAGGATATTGAAATATGCGATTACGTAAAGGATACTGACACAAAGAAATTGAGTTCGATTTGTGACCTATTTTCAAATTTCGAAAGTAGTAAAAAATTATCTGAAGTGTAATACAGATAAAATAGCAACACATTTAACTAATATGATGAATTTTTTTAAAAATCATATATCAAAGTTTTTAATCATTACCATAAAAACGAATATGATTATTAATCATATTTAGAATTCGGACACTTTGAGGTGTAACAGATTATCTTTTGTACAATTTAACAATTATTTGCTGATTTTGAATAGTAATTACTGTTAATGTGTGTCATTTAGAGTACGCAAAATCAATCAATATAAATTTAGGACTTAAGTATTTCATGTGTTGAAAAAGCATATAGTAGTGTGTCACTTACGTTATTTTCAACTCTATCCCAGTACAATAAATTTGAATACCTATGTGTGAAATATAGTCATTATTTACTGAGTAAGTAAAATTGATAACATCTTATCTTTCAAAATTGTCACGGTATTCTATTTACGTAAGCTTCACGCATTAATGAAGACCTCTTGCTGTAAACAGGTATGAATTTATCTTCATTTTGCTTAAATTACAGCCTCATACGCAAGTTAAAAAGCTGGAAAATATGTTCGAACAATTAATTTAAATAATAAGTATATTGTCATGCTTTTATTTTTCAAATGAATAAGAAATTTAAATATTTCCGTTTTTAATCGTGAAAAACATTTATATATGGAACTATGCATTTTATTAGTCTTATCTTTTCCAATATCTTAGACTATGCGATTATCGTTAAAAAGGTTTGAAAGACACGCAAAGACACGGGACAGTTTTGTTTCACGAAAAATATACATTATATTTTTTGGCTTATGCTTCAATGATGTACATATTAACTGTTTATTACGTATAACAACAGAGACTATTAGTTCTAACATGTAAAGATCTTTCGTACATTTGTCATTGCCGAACTCTTGCTTTATCTGATGAGGAGGAATATTTTGATTAGCCTGGGAAAAAACCATATGAAAATACATGTATGTGGTTTGAGAAAATTTTATTGCTTCAGAAGGCTACGCTATTGAAATTTCTCATGAATTCTGCTATAACTGAGTTGCTCTGACTTGTCATTATGTAGTTTTGCTTTCAGTTTCTTATAGAGCTAACTAATACTATTAACAAAAATTGTGTTTGTTATGAAGAAAATTTAATCTATAGGATTTGCACTTAAAAATTTAAGAGACTTCATAAGAATAAGTTTGAATCCTTGTATTTTTCTAGTATTAGAGATGACACTCAAATCAAGTTGGAAAGATTTTCTGTTGAGGACACATTCAATCACAAATGACAGTTGAGGAGTTTCAGTCATCTTGAAAGAGAGGTAATTACCCAGGGTTTTCAAGTCACGTTCGAGTTACTCGGTTCGGGTTTTTAAGTTTTGAGTTCAAGTTCGAGTATTTTTTTGAAACAAGTTCCAAGTTTCTTAGACTGAAATAAAATTTATTTTGTAGTAACTTTAAGATTTATATCCTAAAAATTAATTATTTACGTTTGATAAAGAAACAGAAAGTATAATAAATAAGTCAATTTTAAGGTACTTTCTATTGAATGTTCGATCAAGTCCAAGTATTGAATTCTTCTCTTTCAATTTTTCGGATGCGTTTTGCGAACTCATTCGAGTTCAATTTCTTAAAATTCCGAGTACTCTAGCTCCATGTGGTCTCGTGTGGAATTCGGTAGAAGAACATACATATGAATATTTGATTACTACTAGCAGCATCTACACCATAATATTGATTAAGAATGTTGCTTTAGTTTTATGTCAATGAAAAGTGATAATCTGATTAAAGTTATGCAAAGGATTAATATACAGATACAGATGTTGTAAAAATTTGATTTTTTTAATATATAGATATAATAATTTAAAATTTGCGAATACAATTTTCGCTTTTGTAACCTAATGTTCAACTTTCTAGATTAAAGCATTATGATTGAGTAATATGATTTCTACATAAATACTGACTTAAAATCGTGTACTATGGAAAATCTTGCTCAACGATATTATTAAATTTTAGATATAGGTGAATTTTCGACATATATTATGGAAATTTTACTAATTTATCTTGAGTTGCAATTTTTTGTCAATTAGGCTATATGCTGTTAAGTCTTTCATGCAATTATTATAGAGTCATGGCTTGTATGTTTCCATCTCTAAGAAGAAAAATCATTCTGCTGTTAGCTCTAATCGAAAGCCTGTTCTTCTCAGGAATTATCTACGGTTGGCCCCAGTTTGATTCGATGCTTGTGATGTCTGGCTACTCAAAAAACTTCTGCCAAGACAACCTGAATGAAACACTCGATGAAAATCTGCTACAATTGGGTCACAGCCCTTGCCCTCAATGGGTTGTTTTTATGAACACAATGTTTGTTCTTGTGGTTTTCTCACAAAATTTAGCAACAATTTTTTTGGGATACATTTTGGATAGATGTGGATTACTCGTTTGCAAATGTGTCGCTATGTAAGTAATTCATAATGCGTTTCTCATGTGCATAATACAACGCTGTAACCAAGCCAAATATAATTATATGATTTTTAAAATGTTACCATTGTCATTTAAATATATTTTTAAGAATAAGACGTGGTAGAATTTTATAGCGGAGGTGCATAGATATGAAAATTGATTTCTTACTTACTGATTTGCCATACTTGGCTACCAACGAAGGCAAGAAAATTCCAAAACTAGTTTCTCGACCCATTAGTGTTTCATATCATCACATACCCATAGATATTAACTGTCTAGTTTTCCTTGCAGGCACAAAGAAAATTATAGATAATACAGCAGGAATAGTCATTATACATTGAGTTGAAAAATCTAGGCTTAAGACAATGTCAATCAGTGATCGCACAACGAGTTTTCGCTATAATGAGGGCAAGCTGCAAATTTACCAAGCATATTTTAAGCAAAAAAGAAGACTTTAACACCTTAAATAATATTATTTTGGGAGGTGTTTTAAAAAGCTAATATTAGTAGAGCAAATACCACCTCTACACCCACTTCTGCAGCCAATAATGTCACTAAGGTTTTGTTTAAAGTCTGATAATATAAAAGTTGTATTTTTTTTACAGTTTGAATCTTTTAATCATTTAAGAAATGTAACTTTTCATGAATCTTTTATTAAGATATTGAAGATTCAGAAGACGGTTTAATGTGATTCAATATTGTGATTTTTAAATTGAAATATGAATTTGCCAAATTTACAGAATTTCCCATTACGATATGGTATTATAATAAAAAAAGTATTTCTAAACATGGATAACAAAAGTGAAACATTTGTGCATTGAACAGAACTCTTCCACAATATATTGTAGAATAAAATATTAGTTGGCATTACTTAAAATATTGACTCACATTGGCTCATACTCTGTAACTAATTTAGTGAGTATAAATTAATTAACTCACACGAATATAATCTTTTAAAAAACGCGTTGTACCCTGAACTATGCTGGTAAATTTAGGAAGATCTTGGTTTGCGTTTACAAATAATTTCCGTGACAATAGGTACTCAATGTTCACGAATGCCTGCATACGAATAAAAGTCAGTAAATTTTCTATAAATAAGATATTACTTTTTTAATGACTTCCTTTTAGAATTGGAATGGCAATGTCGTTTTCAATTGTTTCATTTAGCGAACCAGGTATATTTGAATATTAAATATAATCCTACACTACTTTATAGACACAAGATGGCTGCTTCTTCCAGGAATGGCGATAATGGCGATTTGTGGAGGGGGAATGATTGCTACTAATGCCCAGGTCATTATTTTCAGTTACACAATAGAGAAGAAAGTTTAGTTAAAGAGTTTATTAGCAGTTTTTTAATGTCACGTATGGGATTTTCAAAAATTCCTGTTTTACAGCATTCATTAATGGGCTAGCCTGAAATTTCCATAGTTTAAAATTTAATATTCACAAAAAATATTAAGTTGCGCTTCAGTATAAAAAGGCATAATTCAAGATTTGCAAACGATTGGCTCCTCAAATGAAGCACTTTCAGTGACTTGTTTCGGTTTAAAATGATTTACAATGTATATCAACTATAAAACAATAAGAAAAAAACTACCAAATATTAGAAGTTTGACATTTGGCCTTGGGCTATGCTAAGGAATTCGGATTTTAAAATGTGTGGCAGATTGACAACAGCAAATGCATAAAGAGCTATATATCATAACTAAGCATCTCTGAATATTTCAAAATATATTATTAGTCACCTAACCATTCAAAACGGTAAAAATAAATCGAAATACTATTTACTAAGCTATTGTCGATACGGGATTTTCCAATCTCATGTTCATCCCATCCCATCATTACTATTTATTTCCCCTTCTTATGTCATTTCATTGTTTTGCTACACAATAGGTTGTCCTTTCGTTCTCCAATGCAATTATGGTACCTGATTGCAAAAAATTGATGTGAAACTTTTATTACTGTGCCATAACTACAAATTGTATTGGCAACGCTGTTTTCTAAGCATATTTGTCATTCGAATGCTAATAAATTTTAGTCATATTTTTAGTTCATATTTATTTATGTTAAAAAATTTATTTCTAAGGACTTTGTAACAATCAAAGATCATAGTGATCCGGTATGATTTATATCCAAGTTTGGTAGACATTTAAGACCAATGACAGAAGAAGTTTTGGTAAGAAAATTTTACCTATGCAGACAATTTTGATTTCAAAAAGCCCTGTAATTGTGATACAAATTCAAGTAAATTATATTTTTCGGCTGTAATTATAAAATCACTTTGGATAAATGGAATGTCTTTACAAATTCATGCATCATTGGCTGTTGATATTTAGTGAGATAAGTTGGATTAAGCTAGATCAGTTAATCTAACCTACAACAATTTTTATCGAAGCTCGTAAAATACGATATCATCTAGAATTACTGAATGGGCACAGATTAAACAAGATTGAAAAGAGTTTCTTTGTGTTTGTTTTTATATTATCCCTCCGACATATAGCCCGCACCCCTGTTGTCTTCCTTACCTGATGCCGTTCTGCCTGTTCTCCACTGTGCCTTAATCGCTCTCCATCGATGAATTATAGGCGAGTGACTTCAATTAAGCTGCTTTGTAATAGATCCATTAGAAAACCGACCGAACTTTAAAACAAGACATTACACTATACTTGTAGTTCAAACGCAAATACTTCTAAAAGAAACCTTTAAAAGAACATCTAAAAAAACAACATTCACATACGTTTCTAGAAAAATATTGTATGCCCTTACCCGCCCGACTCGTCTTAGAAGACAACGGTTGGACCGTGTCCGCTCGTTGGCTTCATGTCGGAAGCCCGTGCTGTTAATGTCGTCCTCAAAGCATTACTGGATGGGCTCTAGCCTATTTCTTCCAATAATGTTCCCTGCAACTGAATAATTTCTCTCCGATTGTGATGGTGATCCCATTATCAATGCTGGGTAAAACCAATGTGTTGGGTGTTATGTAATCTAAAAATTATAGAATGAAATTGTGAAAGGAAGAGGAGAATGTAGACCTATAACATCTGTCTGAACTGGCGATGTAATCGTTGTGTAGGGAAGCAATTGCTTAACCAGAATGCAATAACTGAGATGTCATGCTTTCTGCATAAAAATGTTATTAGGTTACTCAACAGTGATATGTTGAATTTGAAAAGGGATTTTTGAAAATTACTAAATTTGATAAATAATAAAAATAATAATAATAATAGTAATAATGTATTATATTGATTACTCTAATACAAGAAAATCAAAGTTGTATCTTTAATAAATACGGTTTCATTTGAAGAGGATGTCATGTTTAGTTTGCTGGAGAGTGGATCTAGTTGATTGCTAGTGATGGAATGCTATAATTTGTCATCTCGATGCCTGATAATTGTTCGAATTGTAGTGTAATCTCCAATGATACCAAGTCTGACAGCTCTTTTGTGCACTAAATCTAGAGTTCATAATTTACTTTTTTTCTCCACCCCATACATTAAGAGAGTCGTATTTCGTTCCACTTTTTTTTGATTGGTCGAGAGGTGGGTCGTATTTCGTTCCACTTTTTTCTGATTGGTCGATGGCCTTTGACCTGAGACGTCGTGGATATTGCCGGGGGTGTTTTACTGACGTCATGCATGTACTTTTACTAGTTTTTGTGTTATTTATGTGGCCTAATTTAGTTTGCATTTTTTTACTTTTTTAGTTTTTACTTTCCCACATTAACTTACTTTACATTTTTTACTTTCCCACATTACCTTACATTTTTTTAGTTTTTACTTTCCCACATTACCGTACATTACATGTATTAATTTCCCACATTACCTTACATTTTTTTAGTTTTACTTTCCCACATTACC
>CABFPE010000360.1:152404-164660 GCA_900660155.1 Hofstenia miamia
TATAGTTACTACTGTTGCGTATACACTGCGCACGTCTTTTATTTAATTGCTCTCCAGCAAATTTATTATTGATTTATATCGTTTCAGTATTGCAATGTTTTACAATTACGACCTTTTGTATACCGATATAGACAACACTCATTTAACTGCAAAATGCAAGGTTTGTAAAACCAAAGTAAAGTTTACCAAAAGCAGCAAATCAAATTTGAAGGCACACTTTTCGATAGACGGAAGTCATCAAAAGTTTTACAATTCCGCAACATTGTCAACTACAAACACCCAACTTACTTTGGATACTTCCAACTCGGTGAATGTTAGACAATCCACTTCCAGGGCGTCAACAAGTCTACAAAATCAGAGACAACATGTTTGTAACAATTTGAATTGATGCGTGTAAAGTGTTTATATTTATGCGTCGAATTTCCTACAATTGAAAAACCATTACCGCCAAATTGCAATACATTTTAAGCAATGTTTCATACAACAAGCAGCTTCGCGAAGAATCGGATAGTGCAGTTAGTTACTACTGTTGCGTATACACTGCGCACGTCTTTTATTTAATTGCTCTCCAGCAAATTTATTATTGATTTATATCGTTTCAGTATTGCAATGTTTTACAATTACGACCTTTTGTATACCGATATAGACAACACTCATTTAACTGCAAAATGCAAGGTTTGTAAAACCAAAGTAAAGTTTACCAAAAGCAGCAAATCAAATTTGAAGGCACACTTTTCGATAGACGGAAGGCATCAAAAGTTTTACAATTCCGCAACATTGTCAACTACAAACACCCAACTTACTTTGGATACTTCCAGCTCGGTGAATGTTAGACTATCCACTTCCAGGGCGTCAACAAGTCTACAAAATCAGAGACAGGAAGAGATATCAAATTCCCTCGTTCTAAATTTGATCGGCAAATGTGGTATGCCATTTCATATGGTAGAAAACTCCTAATTTCGAAAATTCTTACAAGATGTCAATCCCGGATATCGTCCAATTTGCTATAGAACGGTTGCTTCAAAGTTAGAAAAAATGGCTAAGGAGTCGTCTAATGAGCTAGTGACGAGAATGCAGAATACAGAATCCGGCTACAGTGTTGCTCTTGACTTGTGGACTGGCCGAGATCATGCAAATTATGTTGGGTGCATTGTTACTTTTTACGACGGATGGAAGCTAGTTAGTAAGCTTTTCCAATTTTCTAAAATGGGGTCACGAGCTACTGCCGATAATGTAAAAGCGTTCATGATTGACTGTTTCGACCAACATGGCATGCAATTCAAACCTTTCAGAATTTGTACAGATAATTGTGCTGTGATGAAAAAGGCATTTAATACCAGGAACCCTGTGGATAGCAACGTTGTGGACATGGATCGTGCTGATGACTGTTTCACGGTGGAAGGAGACTTCGAAATTTCAGAAAGCTAGGAAAAATTTGGCATGTGGTACGGGTGCCCAGCCCATTTGCTTCAACTTGTGGTACACGATGGTTTGAAGGAAGCTATGAAGTACTCTCGATTTGATAAAGCGGTCAGTAAATGTAAGAAAATCGCATCACTTGACAAGAACTCAACCATTTTTGCACAAAAATTAAGTAAGCAACTTGTGCAAATGACAGAAACCCATTGGAACTCGACGTATTTTATGATCGAAAGTGTCATCGAGAACTATGACGAGGTTTGCCGTGGACTCGAAGCCTGCCACAAGGAAGAGGCTAAGCTAGATGACAATGAAAGAGCTGTCATGTCTGAAACCTGCAAATTTTTACGATATTTTAAGGACGCTTCATTTGAATTTCAAAAAGAAAAAAATCCTATGATTCACGAGATGATTTATTTGTGTCAGTTATTGGAAAAGGCAGTCAGAAATCAACAATTTCCAAATAATGCATCATGTAACGCTATGAAAGAACGTTTCCTGCTGTCACTGGAGCAGAGGTTCTCATTTTTGAAGGATGACGCGCTATTTATATTTGCTGCATCAATTAACCCTAAAATAAAGTTATCTTTCACTTCCACGGACAATTGTATTTTCAAGTATAGTGAACCCGAAGTTCTTCACGTAATCAAAAGTTTTTTCGACAGAAATATTCAAGAGAATGAAGTTATCTCTATTGCGCAGCGCCCAAGTTCAAGTACTTCTTCCAGCTCTCTATTCGACTTTGCTGAACCAACCCCAGCTGCGGAAATCAATGGTTCGACAACAGGTAATGCCTGGTCTACATTTTTGGCATATCTTTATTCGCCCAAAATCGATGTTTCTGCCGAATCATATTGGATGACCCAATCCCAAAATTCTCTAACGGCGTTGATCAAAACTGTCCTTGCCTGTATACCAAGCAGCTCTGGAGTAGAGAGGGTTTTCTCTGTTGCCGGAAATATGCAGACACCAAAACGAGCAAGGCTATCAGAAGAAAATTTTTCAAACTTATTACTTGTCAAGTATAACTTCTAGAAAAATAAAAAACTAAAAATACGTGTTTTTTTAATAACGACTAGCGGAGTCCAAATAGCGAAAATAGCGACTAGCGAAAGTCAAATAGCGATATTTCAGTAGCGGTCACACCTCTGATATATATACATATATATATATATATATATATATCAATGTTGTATCTATAATTTAGTAAATTATTTAAATATATTAAATCTAGTAGCTGAAATTCAATGGAAATTGGAAAAATCTTAAATAAACGCAATATAATGCCAACTTTGCAAAGAATTTTTGTGTTTCAATAGAAATTGGAAAAATCTTAAATAAACGCAATATAATGCCAACTTTGCAAAGAATTTTTTGTGTGATGCAGTATCAAATGCCTTAAAATTGCCGAAATTTAGCACAGAACAGTATGTACTCTCATCAAAATTAGTTAAAATCAAGTCAAGATATCCTAAAAGAATTGTTAAAGTTGAAGAACCTTTTCTATGTTGACTGAATTCTTACACAAATCTCTAATGATAGTGACTGAAAAATGATATAAATATTAGAAAACATTCGTTCAGCTCATTTGTTTTGCTAGTCTGGATTTTAAATGTGAGATTTGCATGATTCTTTAGATTAAGCTTTACCGTAAATCAATTGAATGTAGCAATGCTAATAGTAATCCATGCTCTCCAGTGATATTTTCAAGTATTTCTCATTATCTACAGTTGTTGCTCATTCTGAACTTAAATAACTTTCACTTTTTTAGTTATGTCTATGAAACTCTTTTTCATTTATATATATTCAACAGATAACGAGTTTCTTCAACATTTGACAGATTATTGTCAACTGTATAAAATTCTACTTTGTAAATATACATGTATTAATTGGTCTAAATCTGCTAGATTAAGAAACCTGAAGTGCCTTAATTCTGTTAGTTATCTATTTCACATGTAATGTTAAGCTTAATATAAATTTTAAGGCGGTCATATTTTTGCAAATAAACACTTGCAATAATTTATTTCTTAGAATGCCGTTTGAATACTTTGGAACTTTGTTTGGATTTCAGGTTGCTACCGCTGCAATTTTTGGTCTCATCCAAAATCCGTTGAGCAGAGTGACAAATCTTTACTTTGAAGGCAAAGATTTACCGGTTCAATTTTTTTTCTGTTTGTTTATATTTTTTCTTTTTTTAATGGATTTTTGTTGCTGTTAATATAATTATTGGATCTATATGTAACAAAACAACGAGATAGAACATGTAACTAAATATTTTCCACGAAAACTAAAACACTATTGTAAGATACGTTTAATCTATACCACAGATGCAAAATCAGTTTTTATAATGGATTTCTTAATACAAATGTAATATCAATTTAACTAAATTCCTTGCGTTCGCATTTGTTTAATGAGAGTAAAATTATATAATTTAATATTGAAATTTTTAGGCCACGCTAATTCTATTGCTACTGGTATTCTTATCATTTTTGCACCCCTTAAATATCTATCTGAAGGCAAAGGCTTGGAAAAAAATTGCGAAAAGAAAAATACGTATTAAGACCACAATGCTGCAGAAAGAGATTTTTGCATAGTGACTGTATGTGCAGAAGAGCTATATGATCATTTGTGTTATTAGTGTTTACATCTCGAAGGTATATGGACATTTACACTACTGCTGAAAAGATAATAACTTTATGTTTGATACTATTTATTTAATAACATCAATATAATGGTGAGTCTTTTTGTAAAATCTTTTGTGCAATTTTGTTATGTAGGATATCGCAAAAATTTTAAACAGAAATTTTGAAAATATGAGTAAATTCAATTTTAAATTTGACGACCCAGTATTAAAAAAACAGATTCATTTCAACTTAATTTCGTATTATGAGCTCAAAAATGTTGTAAATAAGCGAGATAATAATAAATCTTGTTGATCCAATAACCTACCGTATTGTATAATTAAAAAATATTTTTACATCTTTGGTGAATATCTGTTTGTAGCATTTCATTAAAGCACTATAAATAATGATTTTTCCTATTATCTTAAAACAATCGGATATTTCACCGATATTTATAAAATGAAACCCGCTAGATCCCATGAACTATCGACCAATTAGAATAACACACCGTTTCTCAAAAATATTTGAAAATCCTTTAGTTGGAAAATGTACAAGTTTATTAATGACAATCACATTGTATCACGTAATCAATTTGGATTTTGATCTAGATTCAGCACATCTGATGCGATTTTATCAATCAGAGAAAAATTAAATTAGATTTCAATCAGAATTTTTCGCAATGGTAGCCTTGCTTACTTGATTTTAGTAAGGCATTTAAAAAAAAGCATTTCAAAATTCTTGGAAAACTTAACTATTTATCAATACGCAGATGAAACTTGCATAATACGAAATGCAAAAAATCTCTTTGAGGCAACCAAACATCTGACAAAAGATATTAATAATCTTGTAACATATTTTAATCATAATAAATTAAAAATTAATTCTAACAAAGCTCTATCATTTTTTCATCCAAAGAACAAAGTTTAATGAACATGTTAAAATTTTTGTGATACTGAAGGTATTCAAAGCACATATGTAAATTAAATTGGTGTACTAAAAGACAATGACTTAAAATTTGATCATTTCTTTCCAAAAAATTGAAAAAGATGGCACTTGGAGTCAAGTATTTGTACAATTTGCGTCATCTAGAAAACACGTTTCATGTAGAACTAATTAATTAATTTGTGCTGAATCAATTTAATTACTGTGTATTTCTCTTTCAAAATATAACATCGCAAAAGCGCTCATCACTATCAAAAATTTTTTACTGGGAAATTAGAGCACCGAATTACTTTGAAAAACATTTGTCTATAAGGCAATTAAGATTATCATATAATATCCTAGTCCCGAGTTACTTTAATTCAGTATCAAAATCTATGTAGGATTCATAAGTTTATTCATGGATTAAGTTCATTACGTTTTCTTAACAACTACATCAAAATCAATGAAAGTAATAAAACCCTTTTTAGTATCAATCATCGTCGAGATGTATTTTCTTTCAGATGTTCAATCTTATGGAATAAATTAAGTATCGATATAAAATGTGAGAACAATTATAAACACTTCAAGAAAAAAATTAAAGAAATTTTAATGAGAAAACAAAAATTATTGGGCACAAATAATAAGCTCAATTCAAGATCGAATTATTTTTAAAAACTGCCCTATAATTAATAATATATATGTGAATAACTTTGTAAGTATTTTTGTCATTAGTTATGTAGAATATATATATATATATATATATAATATTAGCAATAAATATGCTTTAACTTTATTTACATATCAAGTATTTCGGGATACAATTACCCATTGACTATAAATGATGCTTTAGCAAGGAAATATACCATGCATTTCAAAAATTTCTGAAAATGATAATATTTAATATAACTTGTCACAAGTTTCTAGGTATTACTTTAAAACTGTGGCATAATGTGTTTAGAAATATTTGAAAATTTTCTCAGTCTGTAAGCTTCCACATTTAATATTTGTTTTTTAATAAAGCACTACCTGGTAATTATGCTAAGGTTATATACATTAATATACATGTATATTCCAATTACTTATTGAGGCTTTTTTATATTTTACGAACACTAATGTTGAGGCTTTTTCAAGAGTAAATTAATTTAAACTACAATTGCACAATTAACAGTCTTACGATGAACTATATACAGGCAAAATTAAAAAACCGATATAAAGTTATTGATATCACCTGCAGGCATTTTGTTTCTTAAAAACTGCAGAGAATAGAGAGCTTAATTCCATATTTAAAGCCACTGAATGTAAATCCTAGTGTAAAATATTTGAATATGGTGTTAATATGTTTGTGTAATTTTGTTCTGTTTCTATTATTTTACATTACAATGCTAAAAATGCGATATTGTTTTGAAGCTGTGTTATAGCTGCAATCACTTAACACACTGCAATCACTTAACACACATTCATAAATGAGTTTGTAATACATGCAAATGTTACAAATATACGATTCAAATACTGCGAATTCATTAAATATCTCCTGATTCTTCATCATCTTGAAATCGAATCATGGCATCAAATTTAATTGGCAGGAAATAAATAATAATATATGTGATTCAATAGTTTTATTTCAGAAAAAGTCGTAACAGGAGCGAATTAGGTTTCACTTAAGAGAGTAGAATATCAGTTTCAACATGAATGTTATAATGAACATATTGGTAGATTTGCATCCATAGATTTAAGATATTTATTCTATTGATACCTAAGTTGAAAAAGATTAATTTATGCAATCCAAGATGATGATTGTGATATTTATGCTGTGCAGAATGTGATCGCAATTTGGATTGTTCTTTAAGAATTTCAAATTCTGTACTTTTAGGTGAGACCTTCGTCAATCTTCTAATTTTAGTTTATTAATCGTTTGCTTTTTGACATCAGCCTGTACTTTTGCAATGAAAAGCCCAGTTGATGTTGTAAATATATTTTTAAAGAAGAATATTGTAGAAATCAGGTTCATCATAGATGGAAATTCAAGCTTTGCTTATTGTTCGGGTTGGTTATGAAATTCCTAATCCAAACAACCTTCAAAGCGTAATTTTTGTCTTTGAATACTCTAACAGTTCATTTAAAACGTCTGCAAATTTTTTAGCAACCCTGTCGACAGATACTAAACAGTGGTCATAATAATCATAAAAGGATTAGAGTATTTTCATACTATTGATACATTTTCAGTTAATGCTGGATGAGACCACAATGCTTTTTTTCTAGTATACATCCAAATTTTGTGTTTCAGATACACAGTTAGCTTATTGAAGCAAACTCGATTTATCAAAAAGGAACTTCACCACTAGGTTGCATTAATCAAATATTTTGGTTTTAACGAAATCTTTAAAACGTAATTATTTACCATTTACAGATATTCTTTATGTTGAATTTTGATATTTTTGCCAAGCAATGATTTTTTGACCTCTTCAACTTAAGATGCGTGCTAGAAAACAAAATCAAACATACGATTATCTAAAACAATACTTTTGTTGCAATCCAAGACTTAGTATAATCGATGAATCAAAATCCAATTGGACATTTATTAACGCAGCAGAGCTACGAAACAAAAATTGCTGCATTCACAGTGGCATCAAAAGCAGCTATGCCTAAATATATAGTTATGTCATATATTCCTAAACTTAGATTCATTTGGTGCATATTTTGAGTCAGAATGACATCCAAAACATGATTGCTAGGGTTTGGTGAATAATAATAGTTTCAAATTATATCCAAAACATTTTTAAGGAAATTTCAACTTTTCAAATGAAATATTGAAGCGATTAAATTTTGTTTGTTCAAGGATTTAGTCATCAAAAAAAATATTAACTTATTTCTATTAGAAATATCTTAAAGTAACAATCTGATTTTTGGAAAGACATTCAAGTACTTACCATACAATATGTTGAGATAATGAGGCGGTCTAATGTCCATTGGAACAATAACTATCATCGAAAATTTTGCTTTCTGAAGATAGACAGTTTGAACTCATTCAGGCGCCATGCACAAAGTCAAATGCCACGCCATAGACGCTAATGCCTCTGATTTTGACCAAAGGCACACCCAGGGATGTGGCTAAGAGGGCATGGCCCTTCCTGTTGGCTCACTTGGCTCCCCTTCCTCCGGAATCCTGGATACAAAACTCCATAGCATTAATTCTAATATTCTGCAACTAAGTTAGAGTGGATATATTTTAGTAAAAATATATCAAATACGAATGCCATTCTATTAAAAAAAACTCAATGATATAGTGCAAAACTATTGCATATGAGTAAAACTTTGATTAATTTATTGAACTTTGCGGGACCATGTCTCCTAACTTGCAAATTCATGCCACGGGCCTGGCCAACACCTGGACGAAGAAGAAAGAGGAGACAATTATCTATGTTGAAGTGCTTAGATATTTTAAATACTATGTGTATAAGAGACAGTGTTTAGGGAGCCTTTAAGGTTTCTAAGAAATTCTTGGAAAAAATAGTGCTAATTAACGTCAAAATAACACTGTTTGATGGTACCAAACTACTATTTTTGTAATAAATATTACCATGATTACTAATTTTAGTATTAAGCAACCACGTGATGCAGATATAATTTAGCAGTAAGTAGTCTTCCAGGGGTTGCTATTCGAGATCACTAAGCAGAATACAATTAAATCAAGCTGAACCAATTATGAAAGCATTAGGCACATAATTGCTAAGCTTCGTAAATTAAGCTATGATTCGAGGATTAAGAAACATTTTAAGAAACTAAAAAGATTTACTCTAAAGTGGAACATGGAAGCAGAAGAAGTATCGAAATTAATTGTAAATATTGAAGAAGGAATAAGAGGTGATAATAAGATATGAAGGAAATTCACGCAAAATTGCAAATGTATTAAGTAAGACCTTTCAAAGAATGAGTACGTTCGAATTATACAAATTCGATGAAAATATACATTTAACAAATGAAACTGATAACAATGTCAAACCTTAAAGTAAAATCAATTATCCTAATTACTTGTTTCCTACATCCACCCCCCTCTTCTAATATGAAAGAAACTTTAAAAGGTTACTCTATGAATCATGTTCGAAAGATGGCTTTGTAAAAAGCGCATTTATGTCTGGAGTATTCACTGAATCTGCTTTGCCGAAAATTATTTGAAGCCCTGCAGGTCTTTTGACAATTGATGTCGATTGCATTTCTGTTCTATTTTTGGACTTAAGTAAGGCTTTTGACAGGATTCCTATGATTTTATCATTCATTTCTCAACCCTGAAAAATTCCACAGTTCCATGGTGCCATAACAAACTTGTATGCTAATTTCCATTGTGAAGCAGGTCAGTTCACCACAATAATGACGGGCACATATTCACAATTCACTTCACCAATAGTGGAGTTTCACAAAGTAATATGAATAGTCCATCATTTTCATCTTACTAATGATGACTTACAAATATCAATGTAAACACAAAAATTGTTAAGTTTGCAAATAATTGCCTCATTATAGGTATTATATCTGATTTTGATCATAAAAAAGAGTTGATGAAATATTAGCAGACTGTCACGTTGAGCTAAATCTTAGACTCAATGTTGATTAGAGAAAACAATTCATGATTCCATTGAAAAGTAAGTTCTGTGTGTCAAGTGTACTTCAACAGAGTTTCACTTAGTTCCATTCTGAGAGTCACATTTGATGAGAGCTATCTTATTATGAACATGTGGAAAACTTTTGAAGTCGTGTTATTGCTGATCTCTACCTGCTTCGCAAAATAAAAGAACACGGTATTTATCTAAGGAGCTATACAAAAAGGCGATTCAAATGACTATCGCATTAGTAGCATTCCTCATCAATTTGCAAAACTATTTTCAAAAAATCTTATATCATATATATATGTATATATATATATATATATATATATATATTTATCAATGACATTCACATTATATTAGAAGCAGATATTCTATAAAAGTACAATAAAATCTATGCAAAAAACGACAAAGTAATTCACATTTTGATCATCTTTTTCATAGGTAAAACTTTAACTGCATAAGGAAATTAATTAGATTGCTAAAATTTTCAATAATATTATTTGAAAAAATGTAAAATATCCGCTCAGCTAATTTTTACGTTTATCAATAAAATTATAATCAATTATACGATTTCAACATCAACTTAGTGTTAATTGTAATTACGGAAAATAAATTATAGTAGAATTCTTACCTTTTACATCAACCAAGAAATCTACCTTCGGTGATATTGAATTTTTTCAAGTGAATTGGACCATAAAATGCGGAAATACCTTTACGATCAAACCACGTATGTAAGATGATATAGTCAAAGAAAAAATAAGCAATTAAAAATTTGGTGAATGAGCATCACAAATATCACAAGCGGAAGTTCGCAGGATACGTTCACTGTTTCTCCTGAATAGAGTTCATTTTAGCTGTAAAATCTGTTAAATGATTAACAGGTGATTATTAGAAATATATTTTTTCGGTATTGGAAGTGGTCATGCTTTCTATAAAAACAGGAATCAAATAGATTCGTCATTTACACTGATTCTATTCTGAATATAAACTTCAGAATTGATCAGCAAATATCAGAGCATAAACCAATTAACAAAATATATTTAAATTTGGAAGGAAAATTTATTATTGTATTAATATAGAATTGATTAAAGTCGCTAAATGTCCTTGAAAATTGACAAATTTATAAAATACTAGCATTTATGTTAAGAAACTCGTGACTTTCAGGTATTCGTTTTATCAATTTATGAACTACAATCCTCGATTCATTGATATTTATCAACTTACTATTATGGATATATTCATTATTTGGGAAGATATCCTAAACTGATGAGACAAAAAATTTCTAAAATTGGCATTTGAGAATCTAGTAGTCATATAGATTATGTTCAACTTTGCATAGAGTTGACATCTGCAATGAATGTTTAGCAAAACGTGTTTACTCGAGTTCCCCTCAATAATTGCTCACTAAAAATTCAGGGCATGTAAAGCCTTATTCTTTTTAATATCTTGAAAGATAAAAACTCAAAAGTCAGTATTCCTCATTAGGCTCAAAGCGGTCTCAAAAGTCAGTATGATATAGAAATAGACTTTTTCCATTCCTGTTTAGGTTATTGGATTGCATTGTATAAGTGATAGCTATCATTGATTACCAAAAAGTGGTTAGAGGACAGGCAAGTTGCGTTAGTAGTGATGCATATATAGCAGTGAAGTTAACATACATAATATTTAATGTATTTTTGAGTAATGAATCGTGTTTAAAGGTAAAATATCTTGCCAGATAGGTAGTCTACTTGAAGTTTAAATATTTTTTATGCATAGTATTTTGAATTGCTTTCGCCAATGTTGCTTTGCCTAGTTTATATAGAAATAGAGTTTTTCAATTCCTGTATAGGTATACATATTTAATGACAGCATGGCTACTTAAATTATGAAACTAAAAAAATAATAAATGAATTTGCATATCAAAGCATGAAATTTGATATGCCTTAGTGGTCATAATTTTGACCCAAGTCATTTTGTATTTTATATTAAGTTAGTTTGGTGTGTGAGCTAATATTACTTTTTATAACCAAGATTTTTAATTTTCAAGCACGCATTTTTTAGATTATGGCTGACAAAATAACCCCCAGGTTTTAGAGAAGATAGCCTCTGCGTATTAATAGCTTGCAAAACACAATTGTTATGCAATGGAGAGTTACTTACAAATTATACCGGTAGATTTATTATATTGCTCTTAAAACTTTGAAATGAATCATATATAGTAATATATATATGCATCTTATGAGCAAAGGCGTTACTTCAAATATCGTCTGAAACTTTAACTTTTGTATTTGATAATTACGCAACATTTTTTCATACACTTCAACTACTTAAGAAGTTAATTAAGTCCTTATATACTGTCTCAAAACATTTATCACCCCAAACAAAGTCCAAGTGATTGTAGTCTTTGTATTCTTTATCAAACTTTAAAACGTGCTTAATGTGCTGTTTTAGCACAGCTACATCGGTTGGATCTGCCAAGAAATCAGTTGAACCTGAAAACAGTGCCGTTGGTACTGACAACTGAGATACATTGTAGTAAGGAGCAGTTTTTTGGCCATAATGAGCTAAGTTTCCAGCAGTACCATAGTCAAACTTTTGAGTTCGGTTGCTTTTCACTATTTGCTCCCAGTGGATTATATTCTGCAATGACGTACCAGCAGGCGCATGTGAGAAGTATACGGGTGTCTAAAATATATATACATTATATATATG
>CABFPE010000360.1:194192-211130 GCA_900660155.1 Hofstenia miamia
TAATTACATCTTAACTCGCAACCCTCCAACAGCGATTGATTTCTTTTCCCCGCCACCGAGCTTCAAGAAATCTTTGATGGCTTTCCTCATTGCTGAGCCCTTCCCCAACTTCGCCTACTCTTCCATTTGCTCCTATTTCATCTCCTGTGACTGTCCTCGCTGCCGTAAAACTTGACTTGTTTTTATTTTTTTGTTGTGTATGCCTTCAGCGGCTAAATAAAGTCATTGATTATTATTATTATTATTATTATTATTTATTATATATATATATAATTTTTCAATTTACACGTGTAAAAATTCCTAGTATTGAAAGTTTCTTACAAAAAGGACTGATCATTACGCTTACTCTTTTTATATATTGAAACAACAAAAAATAGAAAGAGATTTCCAGGACTTTGGTATATAATATGCCGTTGAAATTGCCGTAATGTATTTTTAATTAAAATAGTGGGAATATTATCACATTAAAGAACAGACGGACTTGATTGATTTTTAACTATCATTATGATCGTTGAAGCAGTTAAATAAAAGTCATCACGATAAAATTTACTGTCATTTTTAAATATTAATTGGTCTTCGTTAAGCTTGGAATATATTGTGATAAAATATATTTTCGTGACTAACCTATATAAAACAAAATCATTATAACCCGTGGGAATTAAATGGCATACAACGCATCAATTTTATTCTATAATTTGAGTCGCTACTGATCCCAATCTACACTTTCATTCAGACTAGACTGACTCTTTATTTTATTTTCATAGTGAAAGCTGGTTGGCAACATTAATTTAGCATCCCAGTTTAAATATATCGTCCACCTATTAACTGTTGCCAATGCTGAGTTGAGGTGATATAAGTGTGTTTTGTTTATATATGAGTTTGTTGTTTCAAAATGCTCTTTGTAATGTACATATGAAGTCAATGAATTTAAGCTTATGAAATATCGAAAAGTAGGTCATGTAAAATTATTTTCCTCAAGTAAGTGTATTTTGCTATGTAAATATTGTATGCATAATATTTTTAAAAACCTTTTTAATATTAAATGTAATGTAGTTTTAGTTTTTGTTATGGGAGGATTTTTTTCCAGTTTTTATAAAGAAGACAATCCGTATAGCTATCCTCCGAAAAACGGTAAATTTTAACTTTTCGACTTTCGATAGATGTTAGTTTATTATTAAAGTCATGCATTCTAGCTTTTTGCTATTAAAAAATGCATGTTAAACCATTGTGAACATTTTCGTTTTTATTACAAATTTATCTGAAATCATTGATCCTCCAATTATTTCATTAATCAAAGCATACAATATTTTGGGATAAGTTTAACATAGACTTCAGTAAATATTGATCTTCACTGAATTCGTAAATTCTCTCAATTTCATATTCTTAGGGCTATAGAATTACTTAGTTTTGGAACCTTATCTTGTAATTAGGTAGACGATATTTCTCCAACACTTTTTACATTGGTGGAGAGTCATTCAGTGATTCTGATGAAGACGATCATTTTGTGTTCGGTGCAAATGACGATCTTAATCTTATCGCCGGGAATGTTTCTGACGTACGTTATCTATATAAACTTCTATCCTAATTTCATTTACAAGTACAAAGCAGCTTATTGTGAAATAATTGATAATAAAACCCGAAATCAAATCATTTTCAAATATTTACTCTTTTTAATCAGTAAATAGAGAGTTCGAAATGTAGATGTTTCAAGATCAACTTATGTTTAAACTTTTCATCTAAATATTTAATCTTTGAAAATGATAATATTTAAATGCATTTCTGTAAGTATTACTGAGAAACTTGAAATGAAGGTCTCATTCTCAAATTTAACACCCTGTATTCTCCATCGCGAAAGTCGTTCGTGGATTTCATATATGTAGTCCTATACTTTATCCTTTTGACATTTTCTAAAATTAAGAATTTTTTTCATAAGTAGGACCCGCTTGAAACTAAGAGATTTGGGTGTGACCAATATTTGCCCCGTTATATATCATTCCTATTTTGTTGAAATAAAAAATTTCAATAGTAAACAATTTATGAATCTCATTTAGTAATTTGATTTAGCTATAAAGTTTGGGTTACGTTTGCATTTTGTCTTCGTCAATTTTTTAGATATCCGTTTATGATGTTCATTGGTAAAACACGTATTCTTGTCTAAAGTATTGTAGTTCAGAAAACCTCAGATACCATGACATTTTTGTTAGTTATTTCACAATCATTTTTGTGATATGGATAAATTTCATGCAAGTATAACTGCTGTAGCGTTAATGACAATGAGATAGAGGAAATCAGTGTTTACGATGTTTTCTAATGAATCGTGTGTTAGGTAACCGACATTTTTAATCGTTATTCAGAAAATATGTATAAAGCAAAACATATGCAAGAGAGGAGTGAACATTGGTAACATACTTTCGCAAAATTTTTTGTTTGTATTAATGATTGCAAATTACAATAGTAGTTTTTTGGTATGTTTGCAAATTGCTGGGAGATGAATTAGTTTATAGTAAGCCTAAGATGATATTTTTGCTTCTAGTTTTTGCATTGTTTAAAACCCTAGTAATTCATTTTTCCTATTGCAATATAATTTGTAAAAGGGGCGTTTTTAATTGCAAATTGTTCAGCAAGTATATATATATATATATATATATGATAATTTGAATTGTTAGGCATGTTAACACTCTAAGATGTATTACGACTATTTAAATTTTACATATTTGCGGTGAGCTTTTGGTTAATAAGTATTCTGCTTTTTTAAACTAAGATCATTGAAAATTGATCATATGAATGTTCCTTATGTATAATATGTTTAGTACAACATGGGATTTCCCACTCCGGGAGAGAAAATTGCTTCTGTCAAAGCTCTTCTTTACATAAGAAGTGATACACTAAAACTTCTCAAGTGAGTTATTCGTTTCCTCTCAAAGACAAAACAATATTTTCTTTTGATACAATTAGACATCATTTTGAAATGTTCTTCGTTGAAGGTTTCTTATTGATGTAAACTATGTAGGCATGTGTTTCACCGAATGCTTTAGGAGTATTGATTATGAAGACTGTGATGATGAAACTGAAAAGTTTAACATTGGTTTTATCTTTGACGCTGATGTCAGCTGCTTTGTGACCATTTACGTTGAACCGACAGAAGAGTTCAGTAATGGGATTATGAAGTGCGTTCTCTAGTTATTTCTACTGTTTTTCTTAATTTTCAATTATAATTTTATTTAGATCTTTGAATTGATTGTGTTAAATTTTAGTTTTTCTACACCAAAGGGTAGCCAGCATCCATTGCAATCACAAAGTTATCATTTTCAAGCCGGGAGCGAAGTTGAATTTGATGAGGATTTTGTAATTCATCCCTTTTCAGTCAATGCAAAAGGAAAAAATAATCAGGTTTGAAAATGAATGTTCGTTTTATTTTCGTTTCATAGTACGGAGTATCTGTCATCGCATTGAGATCTCATGTCTTTTCATTTTATTAAAATTCCAATGCTGCTATCTAAGTTCCTCTTCTTCTACGAAGCTTAACCAACTCACGGCCTTCGCTGAATCAACTCATCTGACGAATCTTTTCTTAAGGCTTAACCTTTGGTAATTTCCCTGTACCTCAAGATTCTTGGCCATATCTTACAAATCAATTTACTTCTTTACTTTTATTGCTTCAACATTTCCGATATTATTAAGTTCTCTTTCTATATTTTCAATTCACTGTTTTTCTCGAAAGTCTTGTTTCATCGCCCCCTCATGCCCAAATCATATTGTTCTCATCATTATTTCTAGTGAATAAATTGAGTTTTTCACATTTTTGAACAAGCGTTTTACAAGGACACATCTAAGGGTGGCCTCACTCGTGCAACGAGGATTTGTGCTAAAACTTATTCTTGTGCCTGAAGTACATGCAAATAAGATTTCAATGAGACATTCCATTTTTTTAAAAATAATATTCAAATTCTTTCTATACCTAGAGTTTCGTCTAATGCTCGTATGATCAACAACTACCTTCTGAAAAAAAACGGTGTCCCGTCCAATCAACACGGGCCGTGCACAAAGTCGGAGGTTTGTCTATGTTGTGGCGCTTTCAGATTTTAAATATCTTCATTAGTTCGTGAGTTATAACCGTTTAAAAATCATTGGGGACATGACCAAATTTTGAAAATACCGCAAAATGCAAAAGATTCTTGTAAAATGTGAAATCCTTTTAATAAACGTATCATGAGTAATAATAGTTCTAAACATAATTGAAACCAACTAAATACATGATTAAATGAATTATTTGTCGGGATTATAACCCTAACTCTCTAATAAATTAATTAATATTGCGAATTTAGAAATCTCAGCCATCGTCGTCAGTTGTCATTGTCTTAACCGCTGAATTTCACAATCATCATCATGTATTGTATGCTAATGTGGAACAGGTACGTCGAATAAATTTGTTTATATTTTTTTCATTTACAAATCATATTGCCTGAGACTGAGTTGTTTTGTATGAAAGGAAATTTCCACACATTTCCACTTCAATTGTGCATTTCTATGGCTATTGTTAGACTATGTGATTTGTCACGTCTGATCTGTCATATCTTGGTAGATTTGCACGTCTAACCACCCGAGATAGAGATGTGACGTGATTTTGTAACTGCTCTTGCTACCAATCACACAGTTTAACCATAGCCTATTGAAATTGGTTGGATATGCAAATAGTTCATTTCATTCTATTCGGATTTTCACTGGAGCGATTTTACTCAAATTTTCAAACTATCGCAGAAATTTGTATATGATCTATGGTTATTTTGGAGGATAATCCTGTTATATTTATTCATAGCCTAGTATTTTAACATAGTATGTCATAATCTATGGTATAACATACACTTAATTAGAAAACTTTTCCGTCATTTGAACCAAATTTTTAATATTATAGAAGAATCGAGAACTCTAATGTCACTCTACTCTAAATTAGTTAAAAAATTTACAATATGCAAAATTATTCATTTTTTGCACAATATAGTTGTCTAAGATGTGGGCGAGATGTTATTCTTTTCTTGTAAATGCCTAATTATTTCATTAATGCCATTATTCCGTATTATCTACTCATTAAGTTCAACCACGGTTTTGTAAAGTTCAGAAGACACAGACTAGACACATCAAAGACAATGAATTTCACATGGAAAACATGACAAAGCATTCGATAGAATAAGACAAAATGTATTTAAGTACTTATCTCAAATACATGCTATATAAATGCACACTCCGCGTTTAGTAATTGGATACATAGTAACTGAACTCTAAATCATACTGTGTATGTGATTTAGATCTGAACCTTAAAATTAGATTGGCAATCAAATTTATTCCATTTAAATGATTTTAGAATTTTTATATTTAATTGGATTTGTTCGACAGAAACGTTTGCTATATCCACAAGCCGGGAAATTGCACAATCGAGTGTTTTCAAATAATATTCCGAAAGAAAATGTGCTCTTTGGAAGTATTCATCTTTAACTCTGTTATTGTGTTAAGCATTATTGACTGAAAACGGTATCGACCAAACCAATTTGCTACATGTTGAATTTGGCAGCGCTGCCGTTTATTAAGTACTATTAATTTACGGTTATAAATAAATTCACATCGCCACACGAACGTTAACTATTATATATTTCAAAACAACAAATTCATTTTTTATTTTGAATTAGACATTGAAATGCAAATATTTCCTACTAATAATTTATTTATGTAGGTGAAAGATCTCTCCACTGAAATAGTGCCAAAATGCCAGAAGCAAGTGATCGATGGCACTGTCTTCTTACTAAAGGATCTCTACTTTAGCAGAGCTAAGCAGCGTCGGTTATCTTCAACCACAAGTTTAGAAGAGGATCAGTGTGTTATTTGCTTCAGTACTCAAATGTACGCTGCCAATTTTCTAACATTAATTATAAATTAGTATATATCTTGGTTGCTGAAAATATTAAGTTTTTATTTTATCAGTATATAAATTATGGCTGGACATGGACATCCAATGTATTATAAACTTAGTGACTGATTCTTGTGAAAAGTATTATTATTTTGTTTGTGTTTTAGAGACAGCATCATTCTTCCATGTCGTCACATTAAGATGTGTTCTTCCTGTTCGTCGAAAATCATTCGTCAGTTCGGTGCATGTCCCGTCTGTCGAGAAAAAATTTTAGCTGTTTGCAGCATCACCCTTTTAGTGGATAAAGCTAAGCCACCATCATGCTCAAATGTAAGTATTATCTCACCGTTTTGATTTTATTTCCCCTACGCTAAGCCTTCCAATGCTTAATTAAATCAGTTGTTTTAATGAATCTTTTCTTCAACTTTAACGTACCCTACTTAAAGAATGTTCCAGTAATATTTGAGTGAAAGTATACTTTTTAAATCTATAGAAATGTGTATCACTTGGGGAATATTTGCGTTATATATTTGATAAATTTTTAATGAGCAACTTTATTAAGTTTGTTGTTTCGAATTTCTAAGAACTATATTTTAGGATAATACTCTTTCGGACGATTATAAGAGAGTAGCACTGGGAACTCTTTTGTCTGGATTAAACAGTTCATCAAGTCGATTGACATCTCTTTCGGAAATTTCATCACAGTAAGTCGTCATTTATCATAGCACGTTTCCAGTTACAGAAACCATGTTCGGAGGAGAACCCTTCTCTTGCACACCATAGATTTTACTTTTATAAAATTGTTGCCTGCTCTTTTTGCAGAAGAAACTTTAACATGTCTGTTCTGCGCACACTGCAGCTATAATAAAAGATAATCGTTTGTACTCTAAACATTGTCATAAAGTCACAGCACGAGCCATATACAAATATTTTCTAAATAAAATATTTACAAATTTTCAAAACGTGTTAGTATATTTTATTTAATTTATTCCCCTCGGTTCATGTTCGAATAATTCAATTCAAAGTGATGCAAATTTTTAAAGCAAAGATTTATATTTCTTACAATTAAGCGTTTGCCTTAATATGCTTCGACAGATTGTTCCAAATATAAAGGTTCTTTTGTTTTGTGTATAAAGCTGCAATTGGCATATATATATTTGTTGAATATAACGGAGCCCATTTATATATTTAATTGAGCTTTTAGAATCCTTGTGGAAAAATCAATATTTGGAACGTTGCCGTTACTTAGGTGGCTGGGCACAAGAGTATGAACTCACTGGAACTTACTTTTTCTGTTAATGTTACTATTGAAAATGATTCCCTTAAGCTGCCTAAGATATTCAACATCTGAATTTGTGCACAGGACGATGTGCTGTGGATTGAGCTCTCATCTACATGGACAACAATTGTTGCCCTCACAGGCTTTACACCCTCTGATTACTTCAACATTAGGAATTGAGAAAATTTGAAAAAAACTTTAAAAAGTCAAAATTATCATTGAAAAATAGTTAATCTCGGCAAGTAATTCAGGCACAGCAATAAACTTTGTACACATTTTTAACATTACATAAGGAGAGGAACACGTTCCCCAAAAATTGTTTCAATGCCCCACGAATTCCAAATTTCCTAATACTCTTTGACAAGTTTTAAAAATGTGTGAACACCAAGGCTCCCAACAGCACATAAAATTAACCCGTATTGGCATATTATCTGTGCTGATAACACACTATCAATGTCCTTCAATCTCCTTCAAAGCTGCACAAGAATTCAGACCAATGCTATAATCTTTGATAAAGATAATTGCAGCCCCAAGTAGTGGGTGATTTAACGTATCTATTATATTTTATAATTCAATAATCATGAATATTCATTCTTTATCGTGAGTCGTTTCTTAATTGTGTTGTGTGATGTGCGCGTTTATAACTTGTCACGTCGCGTTCTTCATCAACTTTTGGAATAGATGATCAACTTTTTATTTGGTAAAATTTTCAAAACATTTACAAAGGACCGGGTATTTTAACAGATGATTTGTACTACTACTTTTATTCATGTTTATTTCACAGTACATTGCTTTTCCTTTTACTCTGTCTAAACATGATATTGTCTCTTATCCAGGTGCGTACACAAGGGGAGACATGGGGAATTTCCCCAAGTCCGATTTTCAGAACTGATTTTGATTGGTTAGATCAAAAAATGTTCGACAAAAACATTTTAAAAATACTAAAAATTAAGTCGGGAAATGCATTTTCTATTTTTTCTATATTTTAGCATGATGAAGACCGTCAAAAAACCTCAGTGGGCGCTCGTGCTCCTATCCATGCAATGTCAGAGCCTATCTCGAATTTTTTGTCATTTCAATCTAAGGACTAAGTAAGAAAATATCGATGCTGTTAACAGCAAAAGGTTGCTGTTTGCTGTTAACAGCTTTTTTAGCTGTTAACAGCAAAATAGGAAGGCCTGGTGAAAACGCTTTGTCATTTTAAAACGACATATGCGTTTAGGGTTAAAATATTAAATAAATTAGACATTGAGAGGTAGAAGAAATAGATTTAGTGTTGTATCTTGAACACCTTTTTCGATATTCGTCCATTCATACTCTTTAATTTTAGCTGTTTGTTCTTTATATGATAAATGTTGTGGAATCATACCAACACTTGAATAAAAAACAATTTTCTCAAGTTCTTGTGTAAAATTGAGTAATCGATTGAATAAAATGCTTTTGATAATTGTTTCTGATGTTACTCAGAAAGAATCATTATTCTCTTGCGAGAACCATGGTATGCGTTTGAAATCTTTTCGAGTTAACTCCTGGTAGCAGAAAGGGAGTCATGGACAACATCGTTTAAGTGCGTAGTGGTTAGAGCAATGCTTTCAACCAGAAAAGCCTCCCCTCGTATTGGCTTGGGAAATCCAACAGCTTTCCTACTCGAGGTGTTGGGTACTCATGTATTTGAAAAATATTTACAAAACTTTTTTGAAAATGTTATGGGAATAGTTCGGGAGTTACTACATTCTTTAGTATAACTTCCTTAATTATTTAATTTAAGTTGGTCTGGATAAGTCTTTTAAGAATGCCTTGACTTGTTGTGAAACAGAAATGATTTATAATAGTTTATACGTTATCTTCTAATGACCAATTTGCCAAAGAACTTGATCCACTCGGTTTTTTTTGATAAGCTTTTCAATCTTTGTAATAACTACAAATCGAATTTCCCGTAATTGTTGAAAACTGTAGCAGTCGCAAATGAAACTTCACTGTCATTAGGATTATCTATGTATTGATTGGGTTCTCAACGTAATTTTCAAGATTTTAGTTCATTTATTTAATAGAATTTTTGTGTGGCAATTTCATTAAAGTCCAAGTTATAGTACCTATTATGAATTCGTATAATAGCTGTTCTGTTGTACTCATTTTGTGATTTCTTCTAGTTTTTTTTTCAAAATAGGTTTTTTAGGATCCTATTTGCTGCCTGTTTTCAAAGGGCTTTGATGATTGTTTTAAATGCAACTCCATTTTCGGGATAGTATATAATCATGGTAATACGGAATGCTTGGGAATTTCTCAGTGATTTGATTAGTATCATATTATGCCCAATCGATTGTTGTCTAGCGTGAGTGAAGTTACAGTCGAATTTTCAATTTGCATTCATTCACTTACGTGTTTGTCTTGTACTTGATTGTGTCACAATGTCGGGGTTAGGAGACGGTGCTGCTGAGGGAGAGCCAATGCCAGTGGGGGAGGGGGAGTTTACAATTAGGCATTGAACAGACGATAAGCATTATTTTTCAAAGTTAGGGAAAGAGCTGAACTCATTTGCCACATTACAATGATTAATTGTTAAAGTTATGAAATAAAACCAAATTTCTGTTCCTTTCAAATATTTATTTGCCTATCAATTAGTTTCCTTTAAAAATAAACATTTCTCCTGGTTTCAAATTTACCAATTTATCTGAAAACATTGTCTTTGATGTTAGCTTAAAAAAAAGTCTTTCATTTACTTTGTATTCACTTATTTCAAAGAATCAAATTGCAAAAATCAATTTACTTTCTTTTAAAGGCTGAAAAAATTACTTTCTTGGAATAATCAAATTCATGTTTATAGTAGATTAGGTGTTATCCATGTTTTCTACTTAGCGTTATACTTTTAATGACAACATCCAATTAATCATTTATTAGAAAAACATCACCATCCAAGTGTACTTCACCTACTGGTCCTTACTCTGAACAGTCTACACGTAAAGTAGTGAAGGTAATTTTGCATTATTTACCAACAAAGTTAAATGGGTCAGTGTGATGCACTATTGACATTAGTTCGCATAAGTATATTTAACTTTTAGCTTAAGTTTGACAAATGAGATCTAGTTTATAGCAGTAACTCTGTTGAGAATTGTTTGACTTTTTAAGTTGATATTAATGTTAACATAAAAATCACTCCTTTCAAATCTGTTATTTATGCTGTTTGCCATTCAAACGCTTATATGGGGTTTTAGTCCCCACTCATAAGTCATGACTAAAGATTGATCCGTTCAGGCTTGCTAATGAAAATTTTCCTATTAAATTCAACTTCAATAATTTAACCTCTACATACTTTTTTGCCAATAATTATATAGAAATTGATAGAATATTTTAATGGATTAAAAATTTTGAAGTGTTTTCGGTCTAAAAATGTAAACATTTGTGCTTAGTGCCTTAAGAGGGATACATTAAGTTATATTTTAAGGCCATCCTGATTTTGTCAATAAAATTCTTGTTTCACTTTACCATCTCCATCTTCTCAATTAATTATTGATGAATTTATGCTTTTACAATAGGTTGCTAAGCATTTTTTCATATAAATGTACCAATTGCAAAACCTTTATCGTAAAGCATTCTTTCTTCTGCAGTTATTCGGGTTGCTGGGTGCATATTTGTAAGTAATTCATATTTTGATGCTCGCTTGTTTGCAAGCTTGTAATTTTTATTAAATCCAAGCTACTGTCGAAAATCATGTCTTTTCTGATCCATGCACTTCGACTTTCCTATAAATGTAAATATATTTCATTCATTTTCGTGTTAACTGTTTCAGTAACGTTTGCCTTGATGTTATAGATTGCGGTTGCAGGTATGCTGTTTTACCTCCATTTTATATTCAATTGTCATCTGTTCTGTTTTGGTCCCTCTCCTTTGTGCCTTCTAAGGTTATCAACTATTTATTTAGGTTAAAAAGTTGGGTCATAAGCCTGGAAGTCGTTCTCATTCATCTTCGTTCTCTGATGATATGTATTTCATTCAACATCATCCTCAACCCAGTAATTCGGACAGACAAACTCCCATTTCGCTCCATTCTCTTTCAGAATCACCCAAAAATCTCAGTTTAACAGCCTCTCCGAGAGCTTCTCAGGTTCACGATTTAATTTATATTTGTATCATGACTTTGGATGTGGGCTACTTCTCATCCAAGTCTAGATTATCATTCTGAATCCATTTGGTAGATTAGGAAAATATATTATTGTATTTTTAGTAATTAGAAATGATATTCAAGGAAAAATAGTCAAATGATTATTTTTAAATGACGTGTTTTAATAGGCCCTAAATTCCTAAAAGTTGGTGTTGTAAATTATGATTTCCTGTTTGTTTATTTTTGTTGTAAATTATGATTTCGCTTTATATTATTCATTTAACTGCTGTAATGATCTGGCGCTCATTTGTAAAGCTTCTAGAATTTACATTCTCTTTCTTAGAAATAGTATGGAAACGCACTTAGCTATATACATTCAAAACATTGGGACTTCGCATATCAGAGTCATCTCATTAAAATCTATTTATTGAAAATACGAAATTACTATTTTTATTTAAAAGATTCTTATTAATTGTATTTATTTACTTGGAATATTTAGGATCATTATGCTATGTATAATAATTCGAACTCTCCTGATGATTTTGAGTTCCCTCCACCTCCTCGTCCATCAACAACACTACCGTCACCGCAAAGGAGGCTTCTAATGAATGATCTCCCTTCACCACCCCCTCATCCACCAACTACTCTACCGTCTCCGCACAGGGGGCTTCCACTTCACGATATTCCTCCACCACCCCCTCCTAGACGAAGATCATATGATGCGCGATGTCAATCGTTGTCTCCAAGACGACCGCCTCCCATGGCACCATCGCTTGGTTATTTGATGTTTTCTATTTAAATATCAGAATTCTTTGTTTTCAAAATTTTTTCTACTCGAATTTTCAGCATTAAGTTTCCCTATAAAACCTACTTTCAATATGATAAATATTTGATATTCAACAGTGTTTAGTGCCACTTTTTACTCTATCAGGTTTTAAATTCTATTACCCACTATAAGCAGTGGTATACTCAGAGTGGAATGTCTTTCTCTCCATGTTTACAATTTTGATTTTTTTAGTTGAAATCTAAATTTTTTGCAAAAAATATGAAACTTATAAATTGTAGATTGGTTCATAATTCATTTGTTGAACTTAATACGCGCAATATTTTTGATCGTTTATATTGCTTCGACGAAATTTCATCATACATGTAGATTGAAATTGAAGGCCTTCATGCAAGAACCGGCTACGTTACATTTTTTACTTTTAGAGAAAAACGCAATTCTATTTCATCTATCAGTAGATTCTATCCCTTGTAATTTAAGCAAATACTTTCGACATCTAATGTTCAAGTGAAATACTCACGATATATCACATCTCCCAGCTAAGCATACCTTCATGCGACATATGATATTTTGTGGGTTACATTGTCACTTAGCCGTCTTTTGCACGGAACATATAAAATTTAATAATTTTACAGAAACCGGCTAACTGCTATTTTTGTAAAGAAGAAAACTTTTTTCCAAGCAATATGAGACTTGACAACAACTCATTCTTGGTCACTATCTGGGCCTTCTTTAGTCTTTGAAACAACAGATTTGTAGAAGTCGTGATGGTTTTGTGGTGCATAAGGTAACAAATTGTTGATATCCCGAATTTTTTTCACGTCAGTGGGACGGGGAACATCAGGCTTCAGTTTAGGCTGCATTTGTATTTCCTTCCGGGATGATTTCCTTTTGACATAACTGCGACAGAATTCCAATTATTTGCCATGGAATGGCGATATTCGTAGCCTGACATATCATGGGGAACTTTTATCCGACGAATTTCACGAAAGCGGATATTTTTTCCTTTGTCATTTTTAGTTTTGTGAACAATGTTCATAGAGTTACAAAACCCCTTGATGTCGTAGAAAGATAACTTTGCATGGATTTCGACTTTTTGTTCGTACTATCAAATCACGCTACTCACTTTTGTTGTAGATTCCTTCGTGTTTCTTAAATATCGTTTCCAGTAGATTTGAATCTCTGTCTGATGCATTATAGGTGCGTCCAACAACAGGAAAACTATGAATAACTTCTCTAATGTCCGTAGTGCTCACTAACCAATATCCATAAGAACAGTATAAAATGATTCTTGTTTTGCCCGACGCAAGATTCCGACCAAGCTAGTACACGTTGACGAGTTCCGATAATTTCGAAGAATCTCAGAATGCAGCTTCCAACTTCGTCAGCACCTCTGGCTCCCTCGGATTTTAACCAAATACAGATAAGGGCATTTTCACATAATCAATTAGCATAATGAATAGCCAAATTATACAGCCATACTAAGACGTGAGTTTCGCGCGTAACAATACAATGTTGAAGGTCTAGCAATGATTTGTTATCGATAACCAATGACATTGCACTTAGCCGGTTTTTACATTTCAGTGATGATTCAGCTTAGTTGCCTTAGCCGGTTTTTGCACGGAGCAATTCGTTCAATATGTCACTTGGCCGCATATTAAAACTGCTTTTCTCCTTAAAAGATGAAGTTGATATATTGTATATTACAAATAGAGAGTCTGAATATATAGTTGGTGCGAAAATCTCATTTTTGTCAAAAATGCACTTAACCAGATCTTGCATGGTTCTTGCCTTCAATTTATTAATAATTTTAAAAAAATATAAATTTTATTCTTTATGAACGAGTTTTCGAAATTTATGGTATTGCAAGTGATATCAGTTTTCATCATGCAAAATGTAGTTTTTTCATGGTAGTGCAGAATTTATGCGTGCTGAAATATTTGCACCATTACTATCTGCTTTGTTGACGATTTATTTCTATAGTAAATAGATATATCTTCCGTGTGTTGAATTATTTCGAAGTCTAATAATTTTCTGATAGCATTCACAATAGATCAAATTTGTAGAATTTCTAGTATGGAGAAATAGCAATCAGAAAAAGCTCTTTTCTAATTCTATTCACGAATCCTTATTGTTCATAAGGGTGCGCCGTCAATAGAAAATAATCGCAGGGATGGTTATGGCTGATAACCGTTACCATAATTGGAAAATTTCCAAATCAGTCGACGACCAATCAAATTCAGCTGTGCAAGTGCGCAGCATTGTTTTACGGCAGAACCAAATCCTTGGACAAAATCGGCCCCTCTCCTTCTATCCTTCTATGGTGGGTTAAAACGCGCTTAGATATTTGGTTTTAAAGATATCAGCAAATGCGTACCTCCCAGTGAACAAGTTTAGAGTACCAGCGAAATTTGATTCTCCCAAGGTGTGAAAATCTGTCGCCGGGTTCAATTAGAGATATTCTGTGTTTATATCATAATTCTAAAATATAGTTTATTACTTTTAATGTTTTGTAAGAAATATATCATACCGTTGTGTGCAAAAGTATTGATAACCATGTAAATCAAATGACAAAGGTAATCAGAAGTTAACAAACTAATGGATATATTATCTTACAATAACACAAAATGGCATTAAATTTCAGAAATGTTTAAATACAAAATCATATGTGAATCTCATACAGTCAATATGAAGAATAGAAGCCCTTTCTTCGAATAACCTCTTCCAATCTGCGAGATATGCTGTCGAAGAGTTTTTCGATGTATTCATCTGTGATATTGTAGAATTATTCCTCATCAACAGTGTTTATATACGAACAGGTAATTTTGTCTGAGAATTTTCCATAAATTCGCAATAATATTTAAGTCCAGAGACTTAAATTGATAATCCGGAATCTTCAAAAGATTGACGTGTTTCTTTAGAAGTGTGACAAGAGGCTCGATCTTGCTGTAAAAGGGAACAAGTTGCACTTTGTAGGTCAATGTAGCTACGGCTATTGTGGGCCCCATCGATGCAAACCAGCTTTCGTTGACCCGGATGACCAAATATAACCCCACACCATCAAAGACTTTCCGCCATGTTTCATAGTTTTCACAGTGTATCTTGGGTTATCCCGCATTCCATTGCCCGAAGACTTCTCACAAACGTCTTCTTCTTGGATGAAGCTCCAACTTAGTTTCATCCAAGAAAATCATTTTCCTCCAGATATCAAGAGAACCTGTTAGATTTACACGGCACCACCTACGTCGATTTAGTAGTTGCTTTTGTGTTAAAAACAGCTTCAATGCCGCAATATGGCCAAGCAAACCATATATCTTTAAAATTCTTGCAACCGTCGTTCATGTTGACTTTGATCCCATTCTTGTTGTAATTGTCTTGTGGTCTTCTCCGGATTGGCTTTTGACATTCGTATACGCATTCTTTCATCTGCAGGAGGAGTGGTTTTCCTTGGTCTTCCTGATTTTGGCTTCACTTGAATTGATCCTTCTTTCTTGAATCTGCATATAGTTCTAGATACAGTGCTCCTTGGTAGGTTTATAATCTTTGATATAGCAACTGCAGATAAACCTGAGTGCTTTGCAATAATCAGCTCTTTAATCGCGGGGGAGTGTAATGCGGCCTAACTTATTCGACAATAAAACAAAAAATATATTAATAGTTAAGGAGGAGCTAATTAATACTTTGAAATTTGAGTGCAAATAAAAAAATCTCCTCAACGAGGCCTTGCTAAATACCTTTGCAGAGGTATCCTCACGTTGAAAGTTGTGGTGGAGACAGCTAGAAGTTCACAAGGATGTAATTATTTTTCTAATTAGGTTAAAACAAAGCCTTCTGTATAATAACACCCAGCTAAACCCTCACCACAAGAATTTAAAGCTTGGAATTTTAATTATAATTATTTTGTAGTTGGTGCTCAATACTTTTACACACTACTGAACCGTAGCTGTAACCGTAACTGGAGTTATTAGTCGTAACGGAACCGTAGCCGCAATTGGTTTGAAAAAATCATAACCGCGGACCACTAATTGTTAAAGTAATCATAGGATATATTTATAATATTAATTAATTTATATCGAGTGATGTTGAATTTTGTAATACCAGTTCAATGCAAATGTTTTTGAGATATTCTTAGTGGGTAAATAATAATACTATTGTATTTTCAAAAGGCCGCAGGGCACCTTTATTTGTGTGCTCGCTCTCAGTTTCTCACACACATCTTTCAATAAACAAAATGAGCTTATCGACAGACGAGCGAGCATTTTTGTTCGAGAACATCTATTGCGTGGAAGGTGAATACACTGAAACCTTGAAGGGAAATGAATTCAGAAATAGTGAATCTGTTGATGATGCTTCTTGCTCAGGCCGACAATGGTTTCATTGGAACAAAATTTCAAATATTTCGGGAGCCATGAAACTAAGTCCAACTCAATCACTGCGGCACTTATCCCAATAAGTGAGTTTATCTCGTTACTTGGTAAAATGAGTTGCGAGATACAGAGTATGAAAGATAATCTGAATGAAGACGAGTTGTTGGAAAAGTTCTTCTTTTCCAATGAACTGTGGTTCCATTTGTCTGCATATGTTAGCAGGCAAAATTCTAAAGTTTTATTCCACTAAAAATCCTCATCAATTCGTAATTTGTTGAGAGGTCTTTACGTTCATTGAAAGTTAGAGTGTGGTTTGCCATGTCTAGGAAGCGGATTAGTGGCCCCATGTTCTTCGCTGGCACGATGACTGCAGACAAGTATTGTAAGAAAATTCTCTCCACTTTTATCGACCAATGAAGAGAAGAATGCTTAACGGCCTTTTCCAACAAGGTAGTGCAACAGTACATACTGCGAAAACTTGACTTCAACTTTTGAATGAAATCCCCACCC